>LNAC01000554.1:358433-478139 GCA_002007465.1 Ailurus styani
CTCTCCGCGCTCTTGGGGAAGGGCTTGATGACGGCCGTTTGGTTGGGGTTCTCCTTCTTGTTGATGTGGATGGACAGCCGCTGCCACAGGTGCTGCCCCCGGCTGCTCTTCTCGTTCTGGGCCCACGTGACGGATTTGCCGTTGGAGCTGCGGAGAGAAGGGAGACCAGAGGTGACTCGAGGTGCCCCCGTGCTGGGTGACGGGGCTCGGGCTGGGAAGGACGTTTCCTGGTCTTCCAGGAACGAAGGCGTCAGAGGACGCCACGGGCAGGGATAAGTTGGAAGGAGAAAGGATGGAGATTTACGGAGATGCAGCAGCAGTTCTGCGCCCCCCCCCCCCCCCGGGGGCGGGGGGGGGGTTTTTTCCCCACCCCAGAGACACCGGCGGGGGNGGTTCTTTCCCCACAGCTGGAAACCTGGGCGTGCAGTATTGTGCCGGTGTGCAGAAGAGCCTGGTACCGGCCGCGGGCTTCCTGAAGTTGGCGGCCTCTGAAAGGAACCGTTAGAACGAGGACTTCACCTCACCAGCCCAGTCATCAGAGGGGAGGGAAAGGGTACGAGTCAAGGGTTACCAGGAAATAGACAGTGGTTCCAGTTCACTTTTTATTCTGCAAGCCAACGATTGGTGTATTTGACTAGGGATTTCTATCGGAACTCCAGACTTTGAACATGGTTTTAGTTAGTCTGGCTTATCTGCTGGAAAATAGAAATTCAGTGAACACATACACAAATTTCTAATTAATTAGAGCATTTCTACTTCCCCCAAATTTTCCTCCCAAATTTGTTTTTAGGCCTAAAACCTGAATAACAATTCTATGAGGGAGCATATTGCCTTTGGCACCTAGCATATGGATTTCCAGTCAGGGTCTTGATGAGTGTTATCTGGCTCACTTGACTTCTTAGGACCTTTCTCCCTCTTCCCTTTCTCCTCTCAGTCCATTTTGGTTTCCGCCCTGGCGTGTGACAGCGGCTCTGATGAAGATGCAATTGGTGCCTCAGCCTCAGGTCCTGACTGTGTCCTTCTTACCAGTAAATATGACAGAACTTCTGAAACCACAGATCCTCTCTCAGGAACCTCACTAGTGGTCAGAGGCTGTGGCCTGACCTTCAGGGATGTTCTGTGGAGAGAGCTTGGGGGGATATCGGGGATTTCTCATCACCAAGGAATCCAAGATCTCTGTAATGAGGGCATCCCTTTTGTCCAGACAGCTCTGTCCTAGGAGGTGTGACCAAGGGATAACGTTGAGCAGTCTACGAACAAAAAGCTTTGGCCACCCAGTTTTCTCAACTCACCCTCGGGTGATGAAACTTAATCCTGCCTAAGACTCATCTAGGGCATTTGTCCGCTCTCCCAGGCAGGACCCCAAGAGATTCTGCTTGTCTGGATTGGGTTCAAAGGACCTATGCGTTTTACACGCACTCCATCCCCAAAGCGATGATGCAGCAGGTGTCTCCCAAACCGGGAAACTCTAGCAGGAAGCTCTCCTTTGTTTCTAGGTTCCCATTGCTCCCTTGGCCTCCTTGCTGGAGGGCTGAACTGCTTTCTCCGGGCAGGGGACTGAATTGTATTTGGAGCTCACTGGCCTTGGGCTGCCAGACTGCAACTGTCAGATCCACTCTGCCTGAGACACCTACTCCTTCGATAATAGACCCCTGTTTCTGCAGCTCCTATGACAGGATGCTTCCTCTTTCCCATCCTGCTTCTCTTTTTTTACATCTGACCCTTTTCTCTTCGTGGTCTTCCTTTTTCTGCTTCTTCCTCTGAGATCTCATTCCATTTAATGTACCCAATATTTTGCAACCTGGTGTCATTCAGAATTCTGGAACGTGATATGTCCCCTTCCCCTGCCCCTCTTCCTGCAAAGGATGGATAAACGCTTTCCAGGTTTGGAGGTTGCCGTGCATCCCCAGTAGCGGAATGGGCCCTGGCAACCTAACTTTCCTTTCCAGGAGAGTTTCCCGATTTGTTTCTACATTTTTGCATTAACCCGACCTGCCACCTTTTATGTTTTTAGCGCATTACTTTCTTCTTCTCAGGTGTCCACTAACTTCTGGAACATGGCACAGAAGAAATGGGCCAGACTATTTATGGGATTTCATTGGGAGGATGGTTGCCAACAACCCCTTTTCTCTCCTACCAGCCGGATAAGAAACAGGCATGTTGGGAAGGACAATTAATCTTTCAGGTTGCTGGGGCCGCTTTTAATACAAAGCATGGGCGAGAAACTAGAAGCCTAACTGGATTTATCCTACTAAGTTTTACTGTAGAAAGATTCTTGCTCCTGACACAGAGAAGTTTTGATGGAACACAACTCTAGGTATTAACAGTGACAGTCTTTGGAATCACATGTAGTAGTGCCTAAAAACGTGATGGCACACTGAAAAGCCTTTGGATGAATGTGTGAAAAGGAAGCTATCCTACCCAGGTAGCTGTCCTACCCTATCTCTCTGCACAGAGTACTGACGTTGTTCCCAGCCATGCCTTTGCTCATAGTGTCCATGGTCATTTGGGAGAGAGAGCACCAGATAATCTGCACACTGATGGAAATGGATGCAGGAGACGCCAGAGAAATGGAGGCCAAATCTGAGTACTTTGTTTCATTCCTTGGGTCATGAAAGGTTTTTTCCTCCAAAATGGGAACTTTTAATAAGCATTTTATGGACAAATAGGATTTTCGTAAGCTAACAGGACAATTGTGTGGTGTCCTGGAAAGTTCAATAGACAAAGGAGCCTAAAATCTGGGTTCTAATCCTGAATCTGCCAGCCTGGATGCTTGGAAAATAATAGTCTGTAAGCCTTGGTAAAAAGCAGAAAGGATGTCATTTAGCAAAGGTGGTTGTGAGGATTCAGTGAGACAGACAGTACAGGTGTGAAAGGTTCTTAGAAGGAGGAGGTTCTAAGAGTGTTTGTTTTTCTTTCCATGTGAATGCTGCATTTCAGAAAATAAAAACAATATACTCATGTGGTTTTGAGCTATGGCTGAGAAACAGGGAATTCAGTGTAAAGTAAAATATTTTATGTGGTAAAGCCATAAGATATTCTTGGTTGTTCCATCGGGTTTGGTCTGTGGCCTTTTTCTATGTTAAGTTGTCTACTTAGTGATCACATCACCTCACTAAATTCTGCAGTATTCCACAGTCTATTTCTTCCTGAAATGCTCTTTCATGGTGCTCTCTCCTCGCTGTCTCTTCCTTGCATTTTGACTCAGCTCTTCCTATCAGTATTTTTTTCCCGATTTTACTTTAATTGCTTTTTCTTGAAACGCTTTTCTGACCCCACCTTGACTAGGTTAGAACTAGGGTTCTTTGTTTCCTGTTACAGTCATGGTACCCAGTGCATGTACTCAGTAATCTGACCTAATAATTGAGTGGATACATGCATTTCATTTCAAAAAAAAAAATCTATACTGAATTGTTTTTGTTAGAATTACGTTTCAAAAATAATTCAGTATTAAAAAAATTCAATATTAACAAAGTTCTATTTCTTTTGTCTTATGGATCTATCTACTTTATATATAATTTACTGTAAACAGTAGTGCTCAGTGTATTCAAATAAAAGATAATCTCATTAACTAAGTACAAAAACACAGATCTTCCTATCCACTGTGAAAATCACAAAGGATTTGTTCCTTTTTTTTTTTATCCCAAACCCAGTCCCAAGTTCCTTTTTTGTAATATATCCATATATATATATATATCCATATATATATATATATATATATATATATCTGTGTGTATGTATGTACGTGTGTGCGTGTGTGTGCGTGTGTGTGTGTATCTGTCCTTGTGGAATTTCTCAGTGGTGGAAGTTATGATCTGGCCCTGAGTGGTGGTGGGCAAATCACTTAACACCTTTGTGCCTTTTTGTTCTTTGATATAAAATGGAAGAAATAAACCTGCCCTTGCTTACCTCACATGACTTCTGGGGGGGAAAACCCAAATGGTAGTACCCATGAGGGTAATTTATAAAGGATGGTACCTCTGCAAACCTCACCATCAAATCTTACAGCCAGTTGAGATAAAACCATTATTGTTGCTGTTGTTAAGATATTTTATTTTTCACATCAGGATTATACATTTGCACTAAGGGCCCTGAGGGAAGACAAGAGAAAGCGAAATTTTCCTTACCTGTCTATAGCACTTGACCTTCCCCACTGAATATCTTAGGCATTAGAAAAGAAGGAGAGAGGAATGGAGAGAGACAGAACAGATGGTTTGCTACATCTGGAACCTATAGTTTGGCCAAAAAACCTGTAAAAACTGTGCTCTTGAAATAAGTCAATCAGAGAAAGACAATTATCATATGATCTCTCTGATATGAGGAACTTGAGGGGCAGGGTGGGGGGTCGTGGGGGGTAGGGAGGGAAGAATAATGAAACAAGATGGGATGGGGAAGGAGACAAACCATTAGAGACTCCTAATCTCACAAAACAAACTGAGGGTTACTGGGGGGTGGGAGGGTAGGGATAGGGTGGATGGGTTATGGACATTGGGGAGGGTTTGTGCTATGGTGAGTGCTGTGAAAGGTATAAGCTTGATGATTCACAGACCTGTACCCCTTGGGCAAAGAATAAAAAAAAATTCAGCATGAAGGGACCATTAGGAAGAAACAGTATTGCCTATTACTTGATAGCTATGATATAATTTTAATGACTGAAAATGTTCTAAGTCTTTCTTATATTAAAAATATAAACATGGGCACCTGGGTGTCTCAGTCATTAAGCATCTGCCCTTGCCTCAGGTCATGATCCCAGGGTCCTGGGATCGAGTCCTGCATTGGGCTCCCTGCTCAGTAGGAAGCCTGCTTTTCCCTCTGCCTCTTCCCCTGCTTGTGTTCCCTCTTTCTTGTCTTTCTCTGTCAGTCAAATAAATAAACAATCTTTAAAACAAACAAACAAACAAAACCCAAACTGTGCTCTTTCCAGGCACCAATTAACCCTTTGCCAAATATAATACTATGTTTCTTAATGTTCTTTCTACTATTCAGTTGGTTCTTTTCTGGGAGGGAGAAAAGAGCATTTCGATAATGTTATTTGAGGATTACATTTTTTGTTTGTTTTTTGTTTATAGTTTGTGTCTGCCAAAATGACACCTTCTACCTTTATTCTCAGAAGTTTATTCTTCCATTTTCTATTCCATGCGTGACACATAAATAATTTATTCACTTCAAGGAGGCGCTCAATGTCAGGTCAATGACCTCTTCCAGTTTCTCTATTCATCTGCCAAAACCTGTAGGAATCAGCATTCTGCCATGGCAAACCATCATTAGGAGACAAATGTTAATAAAGAGAGTTTGACCATCCAGAAAGTCTATGGAATTTAGAACTTTTGTGTTCATTTTAAATGGCTGTTGAATAAAAATTTTAAAAAATTTTAGAAATGACTGTTGAATGACCTGTGTGGTTCTTTCCTGAAAAATTGCTCAGGGTTTTATGAAGGCCAGATAAACAGTTAAAATCCTCAGAATATTTCGCTGGATTAAGAAACTATGCCTTTATCCTGTCTTTGTTACATGGGTTAGTAGTACCCTGACGAGTTGTACAGATCTAGGGTATCAGAATAATCAAATATATCCTTTGAAAATTAGCACATTTCTTTTCATGAAAAGATTGTCTTCATTACTAAACCTCTGTTTATGACTTTGAGTTGAGAGACATCCAGGAGAGAGGAATAGTAAGATTATGAGCTTCCTAATCCAAAAAATATATTTTTTAAAGATCTTATTTATCCATTTGACAGAGAGAGAGAGAAGAGAGAGAGAGAGAGAGAGAGAGAGAGAGAGAGAGAGAGAGAGGGAGCACCAGCAGGGGGAGCAGGAGAGGCAGAGAGAGAGGCAGGCTCCTGCTGAGCAGGGAGCCAGTGCTGGGCTCAATCCCAGGACCTTGAGATAAGGACCCCGGCCCAAGGCAGACTTTTAACCACTGAGCCACCCAGCCTCCCCTCCAAAAAATATTTTTAAAAATTTTTAAAAAGCTTGCAGTGTCACTAGCAAATATGTCTTTGGAATGACTTCAAATACTAGGCCAGTAAAATATTAGGCCAGTAAAAGAATATCGTGAATTAAGAATATAATAAACAGAGAATTTCAAATTGCAGTTCCATTTTTCTGCACATTTTCTTAAACTTTTATCAGTATATTTGCTTGCCATAATTTGCTTTGAATTACAAAGTATGGAAATGCGGTTTTTAAAAGATAATGAACTTGATATTGTTTATATTCAGACACTCTAAATTAGGTAGAATAATTTCTTTCTGAGCCTTGCCTAAAATCTGACATCTTGATTTTGACAATTACACTGAGAAATACACCATAATATATAAGAAAACGGCAGAATCATCCATATAAATTTCCCCAGTTACAGCATAAATGGATGTAAATAGCTATCTTGCTGACAAAAACAAGTTAAATGGCCGTGGTGATGTATGCATTAGAAATACATGTATAGACCAAAACACTTGAGTAAATGGAAATGAATTACCTACAGGGACACAATAATCAGAAGCACTATCACCTTATATTTGCATAGTGCTTTATAAAGTACTTTAGGAACACTGATTGTAAAAGGTAGGTAGGATCCATGTCTTGGTCCTCTCAAAAAAAAACTAAGGCTCAGTGAGAGGTGATTTGTTCGAAGTGAAGCAGTTAGAAATGACAACGTGGAACCAATACCATCTCATGATTTCCAATTCATTTGTCATGATAGTACACCATCCATATTTGTTTTTTGAAGTAAGCTGTCCTTATTTCAAGCCCTCAGATGTTACCTGTGATGATATGCATTTTTAAGTTGATAAGTTAGTCATTTGATTTCTGTTCTCTATTACCATATGTCTTCGTTCTTCTTAATCATATACTTTGAAGTCTCAAGAAAGTACCCTTTATCACTCTTTGGTTGTTAACTCAAATAGCACAGGTTGACCCAAGCACTTACACTTGGCAAGGATAATGATTGGATGCCTCGATGATGAAGGCACTTATTTATACCACCATATAAATAAATAGCATATAGCAATTTTCAGCCCATCATTTTTCCCCCACACTGTGATCTAAAAGAGAGCTGTCCTATGTGTAGCACACTTATTTTCTCTCTGACTTATTTTGGAATGCCACTGAGTGAGAATGGTGTAATGTCAAGGATAAGCATTTTGCAAATTTTGGCATTTCAGCTGATACTGGTAAGAAGTGATATGTGATTCCTTGGAAAATGATTGTGCTTGATCAGTATTTTTTGGTACTGTGGTGGAGAGTTGCTGTTGTGACACTTCCCTCAGAGAGGGCAAGAGAGAAGATGCACATAGAAGGCTAGCAATATGAGTTACTCATAGTATTTTGATAGAAAGAGATTGTTTTTCTTTTCCTTAGGTCCTTGAAAGAAGCAGATGGACCATTGGAAGGGTGCTGAGGACAAGGAGAATGAGAGATTGTGGAGCATGGGAACAAGTAGTCAGTTCATTGGGTAACTGTAGGATACAAATCACAAGGGATTCACAACTTCACAGGAGGAAGAAATCATTTCTATCAGGAGGGGAGTGGCTGGGGAAATGATGCTTGCCTCAGGAGACAGATTGTATCTACACCTTGAAAAATTAGTAGATTATGGCAAAATCCAAAAAGAGCAGTAGGCATTGCCCTCCAGGAAAGACAGCAGTGACATCAGCTCAGGAATCTACAAAGGATATGCTAAGATAAGCAGTAGTCCTGTGTGGAGATGGATAAAGCATCAGCAGGTAAGAGTTTGGATTTTTTTGGCTACTGTAAAAATGCTTTGTGGCCACCCATGACCTGCAAGGATCTTCTTTCTTTTCCTTCCTTTTGCTATTTTAATGACTCATTAATAATTAACCTTGGACTTCTTATCAGTGTCTGGGATAAGTGGTCTAATATATTTAACCAGAGATATATGGTCTAATTATTAGATACATATGTAATCTACATACTCAATCAATAAATGAATGAATATATAAAGAAATACTCAGGTTCTTTTCTGTGTTGTTCTTCAACTGTAAGAATTCTTTTGTGTTATTTAATCTTTTAAGTATTCCATGTTTCTGGAGCTCAAGAAAAACAATTAAATGTAGAAAGCCTGCCAAAATCTTTAAAACCACTGTAGATTCATCCATTGACCTTATCTCTTGCCCCAGTCCTGGTCGTACTTCAGGAATATGTTAGGGCCTAATTAATATCTGTTAAGTTAATTAGTCCTTCAGGCAATAAGGAACCAAGAAGATTGAAACAAGCAAAGGAGTGGTGTCCAGGGTAGATTTAAGGAGCTGTTTTCATAGCGCAGGGACAGTGTTAAGATGGTAACAGGTGTGGGAAAAAATGAGGACAGGAAGGAATATACTGATCTGAAAATCATTGTGAAAGAAAAGACACTTGTCCTTGCGCATTGGTATTAGAGGAATGCAGAGAGAATGTTGCTCACTGGGGAAAGAAGTTTCTAGGAAGGATTTGCAAATAAAGTGGAGATTAACGAGGCCTTAAAGCCTAGGGAATGTTAAAATAACACGGACAAACAAAATTTAATTAATATGTATGTTGCATATATGGCAAAACAGCTAATGCCACATGCTCAATCCCAGGAAAGCCTTCCAACAACCTTGTGGGGTGGACTTGACCCTCCTTTTTAAGTAGCTGGGAGCAAGCAGTGGCTGCCTGCTTCTACGATAATTCCCTCAGAGATCATCGCTTATAGGCATTTAGTTCCTAATAAAATCCTTGTGGGAGAGAACCACTTGTCCCTATTTTAACTAGGCTTTCGTTGAACAGGACACCTTTTCAACAGGTCATAGTCCATCCAGGGGGGGTTATTAAAGTTCCCCATGCTTCTAGCTGCTATCCCCCCACCCCCCATCCTCATAAGGAGAAAGCATTTAATGAAGGCCGTAGAAGGCCATAAAGCAGGAACATATGTCAACCAGAGGCATTCTGTTAGATCACCACAGTTCTCTTTCTCAAGTGAAGCTATTTTTTTAAATCTAAAATTCAGTAACTCGGGCTCAAACCTCAAACTAAACCACTCCTTGTACGGAGATGTAAGTTCTAGGCTTTATTGAGGTGCTTCAATTAAGATTAGAGGATGTTTTTTATCCAAACCGGAAATTATTTTTTTCCAGCATTTACTACAAAGCCCAGATTACAATTTCATAAAGAGAGAACAATAGAAGACACAGCTATTTGGCGCCCCTTGGCTGATACCACCAAGTAGACTTGGTGGAGGAATCCAGCTTGATTTAAAGCTTGAATAAAATATGGGGTTGAGGTTGATGACTAAGAGGAGGAGAATCCTGGGAGAATAGCTCCCCTTGCAATAGAACTTTATACCTCACAAGGTGTTTTCATCTATTTTATTATATTTGACCTTCACAACAGCTGTCTCACATAACACTTACTGCATGGTATTTTTAATCACTTATTTACAAATCTGTTTCTGCACTAAGCCTGGAACGCTCCAAAGGCAGTGACTATGTGCATTTCCTATGCTTGGTATAGTACCTGGTGCAGGGTAGTGGGCTGGGAGTATTAGGGAAATGAAGCAAATTCTATATTTGCCTTGAAGTCCTCATATAAACATATTATTAGGGAGGCCTAGGAGGCTCAGTTGGTTAAGCAGCCACCTTCAGCTCAGGGTCCTGGGATCCAGTCCCGCATCGGGCTCCCTGCTCAGCGGGAAGTCTGCTTCTCCCTCCCCCTGCTCCTGCTCTCTCTCTTGCTCTCAAATAAATAAATAAAATCTTGAAAAAAATAAACAGATATTATTAACCTATACTGCAGAATCAAAACCTGAGGCTTATGGAACCTGTGCCCAAGTCAAAGGCAAAACACCGCCCCAAATTGGACCTTAAATCCAGAGTCACAGCCAACAAGTGGTACTGTCTGTGTGGTAAGGACACACAAAAAGTAAAGATCTAACAAGACACAGCCTTTGGAGGATCCGGAGAAATGATAACACCCAAGTTTGTATCCATAAAATGACCTGATAATAAATTCCAAAGCTCTCTATTAACATTGACCTGAGTGTTGCAGAGATGAATGCTGAGGTAGTGGAGAATAAGAGATTTGTCCCAGGATTGTGATAATGGTTGCTGAAAAAGTGATTTTTGCTTAGAAAAAAGATTCCTTATGCTTTATGCATAATAAGTGATGAACTAACATTTTTAAAAATAAATAATTCTTATGTTAAAAATCCATTCAAAATGACTCATGAAACATAGGATTAGATGAAATAGTGATTCAAGTTTCCAGAGCACTTAGCTCCGCTGAATAGTTTGCCTTTATTTTGGTATTATCCATCTAATGGGAATATGGTGATAAGATTAGGTGGACACTGCAAGATTTTATCAGTATTTTGTGGTGGGAGTAAAAGCAAGTATGCTTCTAGCATTGACTTCTTCCTCTAGAATACAAGAGTTTGAACTGGTAACTCCAAGACTGCTCCCCTTGTAGCCTTTGTTCTATGAGACAGTTCTGGTTCCCTTCTTCCCTTTTACAGGAAATTATAAGCTATCATTTTTTTTGTCTCAAAATATAAACAAATATTTAGATTTGTACATAACTACTAAATTATCATATATATGTATTTCATGGGCAAGGACAGCAGCCTGACAAAAGACTTGACCAGCTCCTTTTGCTTTCGTCCAACAAGAAGTATGTTAGACAAGAAGAGGACTGAGGGAAACTGAGGGCAGAGAGCCAGGGAACCCAAGCGGTCCCGTTACTATGTTGGACTATGCCCCATACGTATTATGCATGTAATATGTATTACACCGTATGTATTTCACCCACGCTGAAAGAAGAAGCAGAGTCTGCTCACAGCAATTAGTGATTCTTTTGGAAAAATAAGCAAGGGAAATTAAGAATCTGGTTTATATTCTTTTATATTTGTGGCACTTACTGAAGTTAATCATTTCTAGTCCAATCACAAGACATTAGCTGAACTCAGCTTTTGACAGACTTCTAATATATTTCCCTAAGAAATTTCTTATAATAAGATTCCAAGAAATTATTAGAAGTTACTCAAAAATCTATACTCTGTTCCTTTGCTTTCTTTTAAGATTTTATTTATGAGAGAGAGAGAGAGAGAATGAGTGAGGGGGGAGCAGAGGCAGAGGGAGAAGCAGACTCTCCGCTGAGCAGGGAGCCTGATGCTGAGCTCTGGGATCCCAGGACTCTGGGATCAGGATCTGAGCCAAAGGCAAATGCTTAACCAACTGAGCCACCTAGGTGCCTCTACTCCTTTTTTCCCCCTGATCAATATGCTTTTATAAAACTGGTTGGCAAACTGTATAGAAAGTAAGAATGACCATAGGTGGTTCATGAATAAATGGCTCTATGGTCAAATAAGTTAAGTAGATTTAAACTGCTTTCTGTGGAACTTCTCAAGTCTGTCTGTTTGCCCGTCTTCCTAAATTCCTCCCTCCCTCCTTCCCTTCCGTTTTCCCTCCCTCCCTCCCTTTTTCCTTCCTCCCCTCCCTTTCTCCTTTCCTCCATCCCTCCCTCCCTCCTTCCTTCCCTCTGTCCCTCCTTCGCTTCCTCCCTCCCTCCTTCCTTCTTCCCTCCCTCCCTCCCTTCCCTTCCCTTCCTTCCTCAGAGAGTGCTCACCAGTACCCCCTGGCGGTGGGGCTGAGGGAGAGGGAGAAACAGAATCTCCATGCCCAGCCATCCAAGCCCCGCTCAAGTCTTTGTTTTGTAAGCATTCACTGAACATCTCCAAGAAGGTCATAGAGCATGTAGTGATGGCTGCACTAATTTCATCCATACTGTCACTTCTGCCTTTTTTCTCTCCTGCTCATGGAGAACCTGTTGCACGTGGTCTAACATTCTTCGGAATATAGTTCGTGAAGTTTTCTTCCAGGGATTCTAAAAACCTGAATTTGAAACTGCATGTCAGTTTCTCCCTCCCTTATTCAAATCTAGGCCTTATTATCTGGATCATAGATATAACTCTACCTTAATATAGCCGATTGCTCCTGCAGCTTCCATCAGAATGAATTTTATTTTTTATTAAGATTGTCAGGGGCACATGGGTGGTGCAGTTGGTTAAGCATCCAACTCTTGGTTTCAGCTCTCGTTGTGATCTCAAGGTCATGAGATTGAGCCCCATGTCAGGTTCTGCCCTCAGCCTGGAGTCCGCTTGAGACTCTATCTCCCTCTCCCTCTGCCCCTCCTCTCTGTGTGCTTTCTCTTGAATAAATACATAAATCTTTTAGAAAAACAAAAGAAAAAGACTGTCAGTTCTTTAGGGTGGAGATTATTCCATATTTTCTGGAACACCCCATGGTCCTTAAAACAGTGCAGCCTACATACAGAAAGGTTCTCCTTGCCCTCTTATTGATTGATTGACTGAATCGACAGTCCCAGAGTACTTTTGGATACTGAGAGTGGAATATTGAACAGGACATGTTTTTGCCTTCAAAAACTTCAAGTTTAGTAGGAAGACACAGGTGACAAGATAATAAGCAGTATTGGAGGTAAACTCAAAATACTTTAGAACTATGAGTTTGGGCACACAGAAACTAGATTGTAAGAATTTTGGAAAAGTTTCAAAGAGGAACTGACATTTGATTTGGGTTTTGAAAACTGAGTAAGAGTTTGCCAGGTAGAATAGGAATGGGGGTTGGAAAAGATGGATTCAAGGAGCAAGGAGGGGCAATTCAGAGGGAGACACAACGTGTGTTAGGGTGCGAAACTGTACAAAGGAGTCAGCATGTTTGGAGAATGGTAAGAAATTTGGGGTGTTTGGAGAAGAGAACACATGTGCCAAAACATGAATAAAGGTCAAAGAGTTAGAATAGGGTTCATGTGTGAAGGTCCTTGTATTCTGAGTGTGTGGGTTTGGATTTTATCCTGGGTGGTAAGTATCACAGTGGTTAGAGCATGAATTCCAGAATCAAACTGAGTTCGGCTCCAGTGTGGACTTTATCTTTTACCTTTTTAAAGATGAAATAAGAGATCATGTAGGTAAAGCACTTAAGCCAGTGTCTGGTGTATCTAAGCACCCAGGGAGAACCATGGGAGAATAGGAATTTTAAAGCAGAGAAATTATATCATTGAATTAATTTCATTGATATTACTAGATTTTATTTTACATACTTCCCCAGAATGGATTGTTGGAAAACAACCATGATGGCAGGTGGAGAATGGAAGAAAAGACCAAAAAAAAAAAAAAAAAGGGGACTTTCTAAGCTGAGTAGCCTTGGGTAACAGTAATACTAAATAGAATCTATTGAATGCCTGCTAAGTGCTGTGCTTGCATTATCTCATTTAGTTTTCTCAGCATCATATATAGTAAGGGAAGTGCTCTATTATTATCCTCATTTTACAGACAATGAAGATTAAGGAGGTAAAAGGGTGCCTCAAGGTCACACTGGCTAGTGCTGGAATCAGGTTTTAAGGTCTTTGATTTCAGAATTTTCACTAAATCACTCTACCATGTGGGTTACTTAATATCCCTGAGCCTCATTTTCCTCATCTGTATCATGGAGAGATCATTCTTGGGAGAATTTAGTGCATAACCAATGGGAAGGAACCGCTACAGTGTTTGAGGCATAGTAATTACAGCAAAGGTAATAACTGGTTATTTTTACTTTCTTTAGAATATCTCTAAATGTAAGTTAGAACATTAATCTGAAACTGACTCTGGGGAGGAATGAAGAGAAGACTACTGCAGGAGTCCTATCACTATGAAACTAGCTAGCTTCATACTGGAAAGACAGAACGTTTCTCTCTGTGGCCCTGAATTTTATATAACTCTGTGTATAGTCATTTCTGAGCACTCAGTTCGGGTTAATATTATTTAGTTTATATTACTCTTAATTCTATTTGCACTGGCATAAGCTGTAGTTTTTGATATCAAATGAGGAGTTAATTAGACACATACATTTTCCTTTGGGAGAGAAGTTTCTGTTGTATTGGAATTATCTGGTTCTTTTTTTTTTTTTTTTTTTTTTTTTTTTTACTCTCTTCTCCTGTGGACTATGGATTTTCAAGGGCATCAGTCAAGTCTTTGTCACCCATTTATCTCCAGAGTCTTGTTAGTGCTTGGGTCATGGTAGTTGCTTAATAAAATGAGCATTACACGAGGGAAGAAATAATTGAATCAATGAAAGGCAGAACAGTGTTAAAACAGACATCACATTTTGGGATTGCTTTTCAAAATCTGAGTTCCTTATGACTATGACATCACCATTACCAGATTCTCTGAAGACTCTATGAAATATTTATACCCATTAAAATTAAATGTTATACTTACTAGGTGAAAATCAGTTACTCAAGTGATTGAGGATTAATACCTTACCTAATTGATATCATGACATTGCAACAGTAAAAATAACCACGTACCACCCTCATTCCTTCAAGGGACTGGAGGGGGGACTATAGATCTATCCATTTCATTTGATTAGGGAGCCCTTTTCCAAAGAGAGACAGGGAGGCTCAGAGTGTTTATGTCTCTCCTTCATGGGGTATGACATGAGCACTTCAGAACGCAGACTCCAATGAGCACTCCGATGGAATGGCCCTGCTGAGACAGGAGATAATAACATTCATTGTGGAGCTTTTAGCCATTTCCGAGGTGGACCATCTCAGTGTGAACTCACACGATAACAGGGTTTAGAGAATTTCCAGTTCTTAGAGCACCTCCCTGTTTAGGACTCTCTTTCACTTCTCCTGCAATCAGGAGGTCTCTGCTCTGAAACACACTTAGACTATCCACTTTGGGAATATGAAAAGATGACAAGTTAGGCTAGAATCTGACAGAAGGGGGAAAAAACTCACATAAAAGGAAAAAAACATAATATTCCAGGAAGCTAGAGTGTTAGGGGTACATATAATGTTCTTATTCATTTCCAAATGTGGCGGTGGAGGGAAAAGGGAGAAGTAAGGGAGTGTCTCTAAGGCCCTGTCATCGGTTCAAGTGAGATGATAGTGTTCAGCTCTAGGGCTTCATGCCCAGGAAAACTCTCCCTGCCAGGTAACTTGGCTCTGAAAGAATCACCACAGGCATGATTCACCAGGTCCTGTCCTTTGCATAGTTTCAGCATAGAAAACCTAGGCAAATGAGATGCTCCAGGTTTTCTGTGATTCTTTGAGCTTCTTTTAGCCCCTCCCTGGGATGGATTATTTGATTAAGGCCACAGAACCAGCCCAGATGTTTGCAGAGTAAATATGCTTGACTCTGACTCTGGGAAGAAACACGGGAGTGGGGGGGTCGGGGGTGGGAGCCGATAAGAAGGAGGACCTCAACAGCTGATGCCAAAAGTATCTATAAAAGTCGAATAGTGATTCTTCCCCCAGCCCTTCTATTCAATTTCAGAGGAATCACACTGGAATTAACTACTGTAATGTCTTATTTAGAAATAGTTACATTGCCATTGTCTCCTCTCTGATATCTTTTCTCTTACTATTCCATTTTCAACTTATTTCTCTTGGATAAATGTCAATGTGTGTGTATGCATGTGTATTTATATAAACAAATATGAAGTTGGAAAAAAAAGATTTGACAGTCTTAGACAATTTGGCTTCTCCTTTTATGTGTCTCTAGGCATTTTCTCCTCCCTAATGGAAAGCTCTCTTACAACACTGAAGGACTTGCTTTCCCTCCTGAGTACTTTCACTCTCTTCTATCAGGTTTCATTTAATGCTAAAGAAATGGGAAGGAAGAAAAAGTAGGATGGGAAGACCATTTGTTCCCAGTGACTTAAGTTTATCCATGGGGCTGAGGTGGTCATTCCAACAGAACTATCCTTACTAGGGCATGCAATAGTGCCCTGGGCTTCACCTGGTTAAATCAGTGTAATAAGCCTGGTCATTACCTTGGCTACATCCAAACAAGTAAGGAAACAAAAGCTAACTATTATTTTGCTATTGTAGAGAAACTCGGGCCATTCCCAGTGTAGATACATTGAATTGCTATCTCTATAGATTTGGACCTGACCCAAGGAATCTTGGTCTGGTTGACCTGGAGTCCCCTTACCCTCTGCGTTCCATTCTCTCCTCACCCATACTCAATCAAGACAGAGTTGAGCAAATATAATCGCTGGGCTGATTGGATCTGAGATTTCCAAACATTGACTAAACACTTCCAAGACCAATGGAGACCTAACATTTACCATGAAGAGCCCATGTCATCTCCTAGACGAGTGGATTATTCCACAATATCGGTTTTGGGTATAAATAGGAATGACCTAGGAAACATGTTACAGATTTTGTCTGTGCTGTAGTGTATTTGATGGACAGCCAAGTTTGGGAAGACCAGTCCTAGACAATTGCTTCAAATCAGATGTCACTCTGGACAGAGTTCCTATATTCATTTGACACAGTCATTTTCACCTTGTCCGGCCAACTCCAGTGCTGTTTGACTGATTTTCAAGAACAGAAATTATGGCACTTTGTCATATATGAATGGAAGGAAACCAGTAGGGCCAATAGCGGTCTGTTGAGTTACTCCCACAAAATGATCCATTGAGGCTTATCTTCCAGAAACACTGAAATTCAAAGATGGCTGTATAGAGGGATCATGGGCATAAGGGCATCAGATACACTAATGTCCACACATATATATGTGTCTACCCCATACATGCTCTCATTGCCTTGAACCTGGGAGACATGAATGAAGCTGGCCAAGCTCTCTGCCAGGGCTGCTATAAATGATTGGCAGACTATACGCTACACAGTTCCAGGCACCATTTTCACAGACTGTAACATGAATTCCACTGTCCCCCTCCAGAAGTTGTGCAATGCAGTGGTCCTTGGAGAAAGTTAGACATTATTTCGAAAACCAGAAGGAGCCTACTATAAAGGAAGCAAATACAATGTTTGGGGTGAAAATTCAACAGGGCTCCATAGGATTATCTTCTTGCTGGGGACCTGGATCCCAAGCTCTGCTCTCAGCACACGGACACACACACGTACACACTGTACTTCCTGCACTTCCTCTTTCCTTTTTCACCCATGCTGGCTTTCAGGTGCTTCCCTTCCACACCATTGTACCACCGATGGATGGGGGAAATGCCACAACAAAGTAGAAGTGGAGAGGTAGTTCATGGTGAGTGATTCCCCAACTCAATGCTCCTCCGACATTCTGGAACTGTTTGATGCCAATCTTGACAGTATTTATCTCCAGAGCCCTTTTCTTGAAATGCGGTCCCATGCAATAAAGCACGTTCACTTCATGCAACACAGCTAAGTTGATGCTTATAGTTCTAAATAACCCAGTTGACTGGGCACAGCTCAATTGGGAGTGCCTGGTAGGAAGGGACATGCAGAGCGCAGCGACAGGGGGTGTTGGCCACCAGACACAGAAAAAGAAAGGAGCTGCAAAGCTATGGTAGCTAGAGGAGGACTAGCTTTCCTGATTTCAGTTCATGAAGAGCCTCTTGCCTCTACAGCTCACTAGTTTGGTACGGCATTTGCCCTTGGATGTAAGATGATGTTACACTGAAACAAAGTCAGATTAATACCCAGGTTTGTCTGGGATCAGGGCTGGAATCTTCCCTCATTACAGTCCTTCCCTTAGAACCAGTCCTAGGCTTTTGCATTTGTTTTACCAATTGGACAGTCTCAGAATGTGAATTTCCTCCAATCTCTTCCACTTTGCAAACTCCAGAAGCATTTGACCAATAAGTTAAACTCCATGGGAGAACCGAGTGTGAGCTAAGGCTTCAGACATGCAAAGCACATGACCCTGGGAAACAGCAGCATCTGGGACAGGAGGCTCCCATCACTTCACATGAGGATGGCATGGGTTTTGCAAATCAAACACACACAGAAAACCAGTGGTGGCCCCAGTTGGACACACTGCATGGGGTACACAGTGGAGCGAGGACCTAGACCAGGGAGCCACCTGTTCCTCTAGCTTGCGGACATTGAGTTCACACCACCTCAGGCCACTCACAGTTTGCTTACCTGCTCATTGTTGCTCTCCCACCATTCCCCACACTCCCTTTGGGGGTGAAACACTCTATTTCCGACTTGTGCTGGGCCAGTCTCCTGTCTTTGTACCTGGTGAGCATGAACAAAGACAGGAGCAAACAGAAAGATATGATTGTGTGCTTAACTGGCCAGGCTGAAGAAGAGCGGAGGCTGCAGAGGGCGGTCCCATGGTAAAAGGGGCTTCTGCTCTTCCCTGCAGTGGCTGACCTGTAATACGTACTAGATGCTTATAGTGGCATATGAATCACATCGGGCATGATTTTGTTACTGCTTGTTAAACCACACATGATCTACCCTTCTATATGGATTATTAATCTACGGTTTTGTCACATTTAATAGTCAATAGTAAAAGGAAGGCAATTCCTAGCCTCTAAGGAAAAGATTAATATCAATAAATTAGAATTCATTTAGTGTTTACCATGTCTGCGCCAGACATGGTGCTAGGATTTTACCTAAATTTAATTCTGGCAACAACCCTGTGGCAGAGGCTCTGTTATGATTATATCCATTTTACTGAAGAAAAGAAACCGAAGATTACAAGGATACAGTAGATTGATCAAGGATTTTGAACACAGGGTATCCAAGTTTAGAACCCACACTTTTAGTCATTGTAATGTGTTGCCCTCCCGTGTGTGTGTGTGTGTGTGTGTGTGTGTGTAATCCAAATCATTCTTTTCATTAACAAAGCTTTGTTGAGCAGCATTATGTCTGAGCATTCTACTAGAGACTAGTGATGCTGAAAGAGAAGAGAGGCTTCTTGGATATAAGAGGTTCATATAACCATTAAGCTGAAATCGAACAGTCAGTATTGGGCTGCCTGTATTGTGGCAGACAGCTCAAACAGCTTTTGTATCAGAACTGGCAATTCACCACACCTGGAAGGTACTAGATGTTTCATTTAAGATAAGTTATAAGAGTCCCAATATTAGTCTGCTCTATGGTGAATCAAGATGAGCCTTTATATTTGAATGACAGTTTTCAGAGGCAACATGCTTTCACAGAAATCATCTTTTTTTATTCTATCAGCTTATGCCTGTGGGTAACTAAAGAGGGTACAGAGTTGCTCATTTGCCAGATGAGGACCCTGAGACTTAATTTAACCAACTTGACCAAAGTCATGAGCCTCACCGGTAAAGATAACTGTTAGTTGACCATGCAAGGCCCAAGACTCTTAAGGTTTCTTACATTTTTCCTGTCTAAAACTGGAACCTAAGATGATGCCACTTCCTCCATGCCCCCAGTGTTCAACAGGCAGTGATAAAGTGACTTGTTATCAAAGACTTGTTTACCCTTGAAATAGTCATTTTTCCCCCAAGTTTCTTTTCTTGCTTTCTCAAAATTAATATGAAATAAAACAAAATGTAACAAGAGCAAAATCATTTTTAGTCCTGGATAGAGGCCTTCCTCTTAATTTTCTTTTAAGATATTCAGAGTATTTAGTATTTGAATAAAAATGGCTCATTAAATCAAGCCAAGTGGATGGAATGGATTACCTTATTCAATAGACTTCAGTTGAGCATCCATTTAATTCTAGGCAAAGCGCTTTGGCCTGGAGATAGAAATGATCCACAGGTCCTGCCTCACAGAGTTCACAATGTAGTGGAGAAGGAGGGGAGGAAGGCGCATGTTGTTGATCAATTTCAGCCAATGATCATGAGGAAGGGTCTTCTGGAGATTTCTAAGAACAGTTTCTTTTCTTTTCTTTTTTTACTCTTGGCAAAGAAAACACTGGAAACCATGGTCTCTTTTTGCTATGGACCATTGTCTGGTGTGGTACTTGGCAATGTCACACCATATTGTAGACACGAGAGAAGGTAAGCGGACATTCTAAAACATGGTGACCTAAGAGATTAGAAGAATGTAGGTCCTAGACCTTATCTCTGAGAGATGGAATTAGCCTGTTTCATCTCAGAACTTCTCTTTATGTGAATCTTACCATGTCAGCCACTTTGAATTAGGTTTTAGATTCTCTGATGCCAAAATCCTCCTAGTTTTTACTTTGCTTTTGTTACTTTTTCTACCACAGCCGGGTCTAAGAATTCCTCAGGTTGTTTATAGCATTAGGTTTGGAGATTTATAAGTTCTTTCTGTGTGTGTGTATGTGTGTGTATTTATGAAGACCCTAAAGAAGCAAGTTACTAACAAATGCTTTAGTCTTACCTAATCATTTGTCTTCTTTTAATCATTGCTCCTTTTCATACATACTATTGTATATAAAAAGTGTAAGAATCTTCACAGAGTTAGATTACATATAGGAAGAAAAAGAGGGAGACAGACTGGGTAAAACAAAGGATTATTTTCTCAATGACCCACATTTAGAGAACGCCTAAACAATTGGCCCTTATACCCATGGTACAAACACCACTGTTAAGTTATTGGAAACCATGCTAATTGTAGTCCTAACCCATGTAATATGGTGATTTATAAGAAAAATATATATTTGGTTATTCAGATGACCAAATATATATAAGAATATATATGTTTCTTTAATATATTTGGTCTTCTTTTTTTTTTTTTTTTTTTAAATATTTGGTCTTCTTTCACTGTTCCACGCTCAGAGTTCCCCAAGCCCTTGGAATTTCCTAAGTGTTGAGAGTCATAAAGATGCCTTTTGTTATGTTAATAAGCCGAGTCCTGAAAGCATTTAAGGATGGGGGCTGGTTGCCAGTGGATTAGTTGCAACTTCCAGTCCCACCCACTTGCCAAGGGGGGTGGGGGAGTGAGGGTTGGAGGTTGGGGGAGTGGTAAGTGGCCTGGAGCCTGAATTCAACCACCAGTGGTTGATGATGTCATCCATCATGCCTTTGTAATAAAGTCTCCACAAAAACCCACAAGGGCAGGTTTGAAAAGTTTTTGGATTGGTGGACACATGGAGATGCTGGGAGGGGGGCTCACCCTGACAGGGCACAGAAGCTCCACATACCTGCCCTGTGCGTCTCTTCCATCTGGCTCTTCCTGAGTTATGTCCTACAAGGAACCTATGCTCTGGTAAGTAAAATGTTTCTCTGAGTTCCATGAGCCTTTCAAGGAAATTACTGAAACCTGAGAAGGGAGCTCACAAGAATCTCTGGTTTAGAGCCAGCTGGTCAGAAATATATGTAACAGCCTGACTTGTGACTGGCTGAGAAGTCCAAGAAGGGGGTTGTTGGAACCTCCAATCTACAGCTGGTCAGTTAGAAGCCCAGGTGATAGCCTGGGCTTGTGACTGGTATTTGAGGGGGTCATGGAAGAGGGGGCGGTCTTGTAGGGCTGAACCCTTAACCTGTGGCATCTCCTGGTTGAAAGTGCCAGAACTGGTTTGAATTATAGGACACCCAGCTGGTCAAGAGAATTGTTTTGGTGTGGGAAGTGCCCACACCCCCAACATACACACGTACCAGAACTGGGTCCAGGAAACCAAAGTAACCAGTAACTCTGGGTTTAGTGTTAACTTGTCGAAATGATTAACTAATGGGAACTATCATAAGTCAGGGCACTGATAAGTACTTCAATAAAGCTTTTGGTCACATGTTTGCAGAGTCGGCCTCGGTCTGCACGGATTTGCCGAAGATTTTCCTCGATCACCCTTCCTGTCACTGGCCTAAGAAAGTGTCAAGAAAAACAAAATAAAGAATACAAAGCTGTGTCCCTTTGTACTTGCCTCTTACCTAGTCCAGTTCTAGACCCATGTAAAGGTGGTCCTGGCTCCCTGATGATTTTGGAATTCTCTTCCAGATGTCATCATGTCCGAGCTTGGAACCGATTTTATTTCCTAGTTTTTTCCCTTTGCCTTCCTGGGTTTAGACGGAATGTTTCTGCCTTCAGTTTTCAGTCATTGTTTCCCTTTCCCTCTGTCCCAGCCCGGGCCTTGCTAACCGCTTCCCTCTGTCCCCATACGGACTTCATAACAGCTTTGGAAATATTCAACTCTGATTCCATGCTGGCTCCTCAAACACCAGCCTAGCCTCAGCTTTTGGACTCCAGACACAGTTCATATCAGACACCAATCCCTGGGTACATCCTTAGTGATCATCTAAAACACACAGTTTCTGATTTTAAAATGTATGAGGCAGAGTGCAACCCACTGCATTTTATTTTTTAGATTTATGGCCACATCACCTTTAAGATTATCCTAATTTTGGATGCTAATTTTAATCCTAATTTTGGACAGTGATAAAGTAAGGAGAGAAACTATGATATACATTAGCATTGGAATAGCATTTCCAATATCATAGACAACTTTCCCTGTACCATCTGATTCTCTCAACAAAGTAATTATTATCCTCATCCTTCAGGAGAACCTATGGCTCAGAACGCTTTACAGCCGGGCCAAGTCTCCACAGAAACAGGGCTAGAAACCACATGTTCTACCTCCAAACATCACACTTTTTTTTAACACCTCACTTCTTAATGTCATTTTACACTGAAAAAACAACAACAACAAAACAAACCTTTTCTAAATAGTCTGATAACCCATTTGAGGGACTGAAAATGTCATCCATGAAGGGAATAGTGTACACTAAATACAGCCGGGCTTTGAGCGCGATATAAACCTGCTGTTTTCTCAAAGGTCAGATTTGGCTACACCGTGGCCAGGGAGAACAGCTCACTCTCTGGGCCCCTGCTACGTTGGAAACAGACTGCCATTCCTCTGAGTGGAGTTTACCTACAAAGGAATACACAAAAATCTGAAGGTCAAAGAGGCATTGCTGAGAACAGCTGTTGGTCACTGTTGATGTAGGGCATACTGTACCCTGTCAGGAGACACACAGGATGAGGTGGTGGACTTTTTCCACAGCTCTAAAGTGTTACAAAGAGAACCGAAGGAAATCCCAAGTCACTCTTTCAAGTCAAATTGCTAAGGGGAGAATTCTAGTGGAAGACAGAAGGGAAGTCCTTACAGATCTTCACTGTAGAGGGAAAGAGGAAGGCCGAATCGAATTCATGATTATAAAGTGATTCCCTATTTCAGTCTCATCCTTCTGCCCCCTGTGTGTCTATACACGAGTAAATATATTCCAATGGCTTACTACTTGCTCCCACAGATCTGGTGGCCCCCATATCCAGAAAAAAATAGCTTTTGTCCAGACTCGCAATGTCAAGTTGATTCACTCAGAGATATCAGATTAAAAACAAAAAAATAAGCATGATTAATAGCCTGAGAAAATAATGTCAGAGATGAACGTAAGTTGGGAAAGTATTTGAGAAGCTGCCAGGGAATATACTGCTTTGTCCTCTATAAAATAAAAGGAAGGTAGAAGTTGACAGGTGGGGAAGCAATGCAAATAAGCAATTAAAATGTAAAGAATCAGCTATATTGGCCCAGTATTCTATTCATAGGAATTTATTCCAAGGCAATAATTCAAAAGAAGCTCAAAGACTTCTGTACAAAGATTTTCCCTTCAGTGTTGTAGAAAAATAGCAGAAACTAAACAAAATAAGAACAAACCACTGGAGAATGGTTTAATAAATTATAGCATAGCAATATTATGGAAATGTGTTAAATTTTGTATTGAGTAAAGCCTTTCCTTTAGCTTCCAGAAAATTCCCCAAGGATGTATTTTAATCCCACTTATGATGAGAACTTGTTTTCAGGTATGAATCATCTGGAGTCATTGCCTTTCTGCATGTGCTGCTGCTTTTTTTTTTTTATGCTATTTGTTTCACAACAGAAACCCAGGAAGATACAGATTTTTAAACGAATTCTAAGGTAGTTTACAAGCTTACACAACTTCCTCAATGGGGAAAACTTTTCAGGGAGGAGCACAGTGTTAATTGACCAAAGGGAGGCTCTCTAGAAGAGAACAGGATCAGCCTAAAGAATCATCGTGGCAGAGCATTAATTAAAAGTTGCTGGCTTCTCTCTTAGGGCTGAGAGATTTTCAGACAAAATAATTTATTCTTCCTGAAAACCAATGAGTCATTTTCCAACAGGAGTTTTTCCTAACATTTTTGTGCATAAAGAGCTGGAAAAACTTTGGAGCCAGACAAGCTGGGTAATGACAAGAAGAGCCAATATTTACTGAGCACTGGGAATATACCAGACACATTCTGAGTACCCAAACTTACCGATATAATCACTGCAGCAGCCCTATGCCTTAGGTACTACTAATTTCCCTATTTTACAGATGGGGAAGAGCCAGGACATGGGGAGATGAAGCGAATTACCTAAGGCTACCAGACTGGTTAACTCTGATACATGTTGTTTCTCACTAAAAGGCTGGTTACGAACACTAGTGGGGCCAATTCTTGGGCCTGGTTATGTCTTTTTTTTTTTTTTTAAGATTTTATTTGTTTATTTGTCAGAGAGAGAGAGAGAGAGAGAGAGAGAGCACAGCAGGCGGAGTGGCAGGCAGAGGCAGAGGGAGAAGCAGGCTCCCTGCTGATCAAGGAGCCGGATGCAGGACATGATCCCAGGAGCCTGGGATCATGACCTGAGCCGAAGGCAGCTGCTTAACCAACTGAGCCACCCAGGCGTCCCAAGGGCCTGGTTCTGTCTTAAATGGCTGAAGACACACGAAGGACTGCACTATTTTTTGAACCCTTTTATCTTTTTTTCTGATCTCCTGGCTTAAGCCCCTGCCTCTGCTCTTCTTTGACCCTTTTTATGCTAGTGGACAGGGAGCCTGCTCCCTTTTCCCCTCTCCTGTACTGATCTCGGTTACAATCTGCACTTAGTAACTTCATTTTCTCAGTCTGGCATCCATTGGAGCCCAAACCTCAGTGCTTCTCTGTGGAAGCAGATTTGCTCTGAAAGTACGTTAGACTCAGGGACCCTCACTTAACAGCAGTCCCTTGCAAGGCCCTGTTGAGTCTCACAAAACTTGAATCGACTGGGGTGCCTGTGTGGCTCAGTTGGTTAAGTGTCCGACTCCTGGTTTCTACTCAGGTTGTGATCTCATTTGTTGTGAGATGGAGCCCCACATGGGGTTCTGTGCTCAGCGGGGAATCTGCTTGAGATTCTCTCCCTCTGCCCCTCGCTCCCCACCTGCTCGCTCGCTTGCCGCTCTTTCTCTCTCTAAAATCAATCAGGAACACCTGGGTGGCTCAAATGGTTGAGCTTCTGCCTTTGGCTCAGGTCATGATCTCAGGGTCCTGATATCGAGCCCTTCTCCCTCTGCACCCCCCCTCGACTCGTGCTCTCTCACTCTCTCTCAAATAAATAAAATCTTAAAAAAGATTAAAAATAAAATAAATAAATAAATCTTAAAAACAAAACAAAACTAAACCTGAATCTACTGCTTCCCAGAATTTGCCTCTTTTCCTTCAAGGAAACCATAAACCAGCTGCATTATATTAGTGGACATGCTGGTGCTCTCTGAGGTATAATTGCCCCACCTTCCAAACGGGCATGTTGGGGATCCGGTGAGGGACTTTCTGTAAAATTCTTAATTTTAACAGGTGCATATTAGTGGTACTTTCGTAGCTGTTTTTGTTTTTGTTTGGCTTCTAATAACTTCAACAACCTGGCAGGTTTCCCCTAGACAATTGTGATGCAAAATATTTTGTCCTGTTTTCTCCACATGTCCCCTAATACTTAGGGAGCCATGGGTCCTCCTATGGGACAGGAGAGGATCCCCATTACATCTCATGGGTAAATGACTCTTTGAGTTTTCCCGCCATCCAGACCTCGCTCGAAGGACCTGGGTGCTCCCCCAAGCCCTAACTCAGCCTGTGGGTTGTAGGCTGGATTTGAAAATGAAACGCAGACAGAAGACGTTCTTTTCTTTATCTCAACCCTTCTCTCCTGTTGGTCTTTGGTAGCGCCTTGTTCTCCTCCTTCGGAACACTTATTTCCAATTCTAATTAGATTATCAGTTTGCCTGTTGGCTCATTATGTCTCTCACCAAACTGTAAGCTTCACAGGAGCAAGGGCATGCGTGTTCCCTTTGCAAGCACCTAGCGCAGGGCCTGCGGAAATGGTAAAAGCAAGAACGTTTATCAAAGGCGAGGCGGTACTCTTTATCCAAACCTGGCTCCGTCTGAACTGCCGTTCCCTTTCTGTTGTACACACAGGGTCACGGTCATTCACCGATTCTGATCGCAACTGACTGGCTCTGTTGGCCACCCTCCTTTCTTCCTCTGTCCTCTTCCTTCACCTTCGTTGCTCCAGCCCCATAGCCACGCACAAAACTTTTCCTTTACTTCTCTGTCTCTTGGCTACTGAGGGACAAACAAAAAGTGTTTCCAAGTATGGCCAAAAATCTTAATTCCCCTTCCTCTGGGGTTTAAAAATCACTTCATTCTGACAGGACCAAGAGGAAGGGGTAACAGAGGGAGGTTGTGGTGTTCCTGGTCCCTGTGTGCATGTGAGGTGCTGAGGACTGCAGGGAGGTCATGCTTCATGTGACCGTGACAGCTGCGTGAGAGTGGGGACGACCCCCAGAGAGAGGGGAGCAGTTGTGGCAAGTCTGGGTTTGCCGAGTTGTGCTCTGACTCACGAGCTTCACAAAAATCACCTCTACTCCAGTGCACTTGACAGAATGTACTAAAATCACAAGTCTTTGACTAAGGACTGCCTTTCTACCTCCCTTCTAGTCTTCGTTTCATTGTTTTAATAGTATCATTTTAATAAAGGCAATTATACTTTTCCTGGTTTTAAGATAATGTCTTATGGTTTATTATAATCACATATAACTACAACAGATGGATTTACTAATTTTGCCATTTCTGAGCAGATTCCACATTGTTCAATGTCTGTCACGATGAACTGAAAGTGAGATTGTTTTAATTTCATAATGGGAGACATCCAAAGAAACATTTCATAAAAATGATGCTACAGGGTCTTGTCTTAGTAAATTTACTTGTGTCTTAAGTACTCATTATACACCAAGTACTAAGGTAGCATTTGGATGGTGATCTAGAAGTACAGTGGTTTATCATGTCAGAGTGTGATAAACAAATGTATGTAATTATATAGTGTCATATACACTACATATATACATACAAACTCATATATGAATACACATGCATACATATATATACACACACAATTGCACACATATCTCTAAATACATATACAAACACACACATCCAAAGTTTTCTAAACATGTTGGGTTTTAGTTTGCTTGAAATAGGCAATAAATTGTGGTACTTAAGTGTACTGACTTTGGAGTTGGTCAACATGAGTTTGATTCCTAGCAGTACCACATACTAGCTGTATGATTTTGAGTAACTTATATAACTTTTCTTAAATTTTCTCTTTGAGTAATGGGAGCAATGCTACTTAATTCATAGTGTTGATGTTTTGCAGGAGGATTTTAGCATTTGATTTCACAAAGACATTATGAGATAGGTACTATTATCGCCCTCTTTTTACATTCTGAGCCACAGAATGGTGAAGTAACTTGCTGAAAGTCACATAGTAAGAGGTGGCAAAGCCCTACATATATCTGAGTTGTCGAACTCTAAAGCTCGTACTCTAGAACACTAGAATCAAAATTAACAAAGGGATGACGGAAAGGGAAAAGAAAACTCAATTAAAAAAAAAAAATCAAAGAGAAGCCAAAGAATAGGAAGAGGAGAGGGGACAAATGTAAGTTCCAGGCACTGTGTTAGCAGTTTTTATATATTGTCTCTCAAGCATCCTTACAACCCCGGGGAGGGGTAGCGATGACTTTATTCAAAATGAAACAAGATGGGACTGGGGAGAGAGACAAACCATAAGAGACTCTTAATCTCAGGAAACAAACTGAGGGTTGCTGGAGGGGAGGGGGTGAAAGGGATGGGGTGCCTGGGGGATGGACATTGGGGAGGGTATGTGCTGTGGTGAGTGCTGTGAATTGTGTAAGACTGATGAATCACAGACCTGTACCCCTGAAACAAATAGTACATTATATGTTAATTGAAAAAAAAGAGAACTAGAGTTCACATGGCTGATGAGTATTGATGTTGGAATTCCACAGTAGGTCCTGCTTATAAATAATATACTCGGACATATATTGTGTGTCTTCTAGATGCTTAGCACAGTGCTTGATTCTGTAGCTGACAGTAAGAAAACACATTTCACAGCCTCTGACCTCAAAGAGTTTATAATCTAATGGGGATGACAAACATGGACACTGCAAACAGTCAGAGAACACTAAATCCAGGGTAAAGATAACACACCACATGTGGACAAGACTGACTGAACATAGACTGCAAATCGCATGATGGAATTCTAATTTAACCTGGGCTGAGAGGCACATTGTGCAGTTGAGGGTTGTTGCATGCATAAGTGAAAAACATGATGTTATTTTTCTTTCCTTTCCTTTCTTTTTTTTTTTTTTAAGATTTTAGTTATTAATTTGAGAGAGAGAGTGTGTGTGTGCACATGAGTGAGCTGGGGGAGGGACAGAGGGACAGAGATCATCTCCAGCAGACTCCCCACTGAGTGCAGAGCCCCATGTGGGCTTAATCTCAGGACATCTGAGATCAAGACCTGAGCCAAAATCAATAGTCAGATGCTTAACCAGCTGAGCCACCTGGGTGCCCCATGATATTTTTCCATTTTCTTTCTTCTCACACAGGATCTGTCAGACCCAAGGCCTTAAGCTCTCTCCATCCCCAGAGAGAGGGTGAATTGAGGGGGGAGGAAGAGGAAAACCAGTGGGGCCAAGCTCATTGCTCTGCCTTTTAGTGCCATGTCAGAGTCACATCTGTATCCCTGTGCCCACGACAGTGCCTAGAACCTGGCAGAGTTTAATAAAAGAAATGTGCTGGTGGAAAGAATAAATGAGGAGGGGAAAAAAAAAGATTATTTCAGGGAAGACCTAGAGAAATCACAAGGGAGAAAAAAAAAATAGAAAACAACACTACGACCAGGATCCATGGTGTCATGTTGTCCCTTGAGGCCTTTGCTGTCTGCTCTTAGATAACTGTGTCCTTTTCTGTGCCCCTGCTGTGCCCCCCACAAAGACTTGACGCACCTACAGCTCTCTACTGACATTATCTGCTTACATCTCTGCGTCGGCTTTGAGGAGAGGCATTGTCTAGGGGAAGGACAGTACTATGTTCATCTTTATTATCTCCAGCGCCTGAACCATCATCTAGCTCACAGCAGACAACCTGAGGAATAGGCTCTCAGCAAACAGTGCCTATGTATTACTGCTATCGGGATAATAAACATGCACTAAGCAGAGAACCTTGCTTTCCTGTGCCTGACTTCCACCCAACTCTCTCCAGCCAACTTGCTTTTGCTGGCTGGTATACAACTTAGATCCTCCTACCTCTACCGACTTCAATTCATTAAGTTTAATTTGGATCCCATTCTCCGTAAAAGTGTGTATTGCCCCCTTGTGTCTCCTCTAGTGAAACACCCCACAGACCCCTTTTCGGTATTTCTCCCCCTTCCTGTGAGGCTCTGCTGCCCTCTAGGGGGCCTTGTTCATCTCACACGTCTCAGGACCCAGTTTGGTCTGCTTTCGGCTGCATCGCCCTTGGGTGGTACCGCCATGCTCAGGGCAGGGCTGCCAGCTCCCAGGGTCCCCTGACCTGCTCTTGTCACCCCCATCTTATAAGCTTGTGGCTCTATAGTGTAATCGGTTTAGGGATATGCTCCTCGGGCATCAGCAAGCAAGGAGGATGCCAAGAAGAGAAACCCATCACACCTGGAGGTTTTGAGAGGGCTGCCGTGGAGTCCCCGGATGCGTGGTACCAACAGGGCCCTCAATGATGCGTATCCCCTTGTATGACGGTAGCTTACCTATTAAATCAAAATGTATTCTATGGAATCCGGTAGCTGACTAATGGAAGCATTCTACCTGATGAATGAACAATGATTTCTGTTTTCGTGTGGGCCTCTGGGGACAAAGAACTTCCTCAAAGAGTCTGGGGACTCGATTGCTTTTTGTCAAAGCCAGAAGGAACATCCGGTTGCCATATCCAGTAAGGATGACCCTTAACTCTATCTAGTTTGACTTTGCTGGAGCTGGTGACCACTTCTTCATTTCTGAATCATTCTTTTCCTTTTGTGTCACTGCTTGTATCTGGGGGTCTGGTGTACTTGGTCTATTCTTCGGGAATTCTTTGTCTAGTCTGCAGACTTGCTTTCCTTATCTAATTTCTGGTTTTGCCCTTGGCTCTCCCACATTGTGCTTCAAACACCAAACTCTCCTGATTTTCAGGCCAGTTTTTCCAGCAGCTTCTTGGACCTGTTCACTTAGATGTTCTCTTGGGAAATCTTGAATTTAACAATTCCAAAACCGAACTCGTGTTTTCTTCAAACTTTCTCTCCTTTGCCTTGGGATCATCTGTGGTCCCAAGTTTCTCCTCATTTCATTCTCTTTCTCTCTCTCTCTCTCTCTTTTTAAAGATCTTATTTATTTATTCATGAGAGACACAGAGAGAGAAGCAGAGGCAGAGGGAGAAGCAGACTCCACACTGAGCAGGGAGCCCGACAAGGGGCTCAATCTCAGGATCCTGGGATCATGACCCAAGCCGAAGCCAGATACTCAACTGACTGAGCCACCCTGGTGCCCTCATTTCATCCTCTTATAATCACATGTGGATGGCTCCCCCCAAACCTTTTATTTTAATTTCCAGCCTGGACTTCTCTATGCTTATAAGACATAGTTTTAATGTACCCCAAACTGAACACTTGATTTTACCCTTCAAAACTCTCTTCCCCAAGTCTGAATTACAACACTCCCAATCATCCCATTTACACATGTCAAAAGCCTAGAGCTCATGTTTAATTTTTCTCTTTCCTTTATATACAACTTAATGATTAAGTCCTATCGTTACACTTTCTACTTGATATCATCATAGTCTCTCAGCTAGCCTGTCACAATGGATGTCTGATTTCTTTCTTTCCCTCTCTTCTTTCCACTCTACATTCTATTCTGTCTCTAGAAACCAGAGAGATCTTTTTAACTTATTAGTCTCATCATGTAATTTCTTGAACCTTTCAAAGTTCCCCATCACATTCAGGACAAAAAACCCCCCAAATCTGTACTTCTCCTAGTCTGATCCCCAAGTACCAATCTGGATTCCTAGTCTGATCCCCAAGTACCAATCTGGATTCCTAGTCTGATCCCCAAGTACCAATCTGGATTTTTCTCTTACTGTTCTCCCCCCTTCTTATTTTCCTCCAACCACAATGGACTTTGCTTGGCCCCTAAGATGACAATCTTGTTCCCGACTCAAGATCTTTTTACCTGCCATACCCTCTGTCTGGAACACTTAGCCTTCACCTCCCAGACCTTTGTGTATCTTATTTTCTTACTTCATTGTGCTCTCTGTTCAACTGATTCAGAGAGGCTGTTCATGACACCCTATCTAAACATATCTAAAATAACTTGCCGCAGCTCACTGTAGTCTCTCACCTTTCTTCACTTTTCTTTAAAGAAATTATACCTATCTGGAATTACAGGATGTATTTGTTTGCATCTGGAACTATGTTATGTATCTGTTTACTTTTTGGTATCATTATCTCCAAATATGATTGAAATCCTGTGAGGGCTGAAATTTTGTTTTGTTCACTCTTTTATCCTCAAAGCTTAGAGCAGTTCCTGGTACACAGCACATTCTCAATACGATCCGAGTTCTTATACAACTCCTGTAACTTTGGCTTGATCTTCAGTGGGGTGATGTCTATCCCCCCCAAATACATAATACATTTATTATATATTGGTTTGAAAGTATTTTAAAAATAGCTTGTAATATCTCAATAGCATCTAATATCTGATTAAATATATTTAAGTTGAGGACCAGGACAAATTAAACATGGCTACCATTTTGAGACTGGGAAGTAGCTTTTGTTACATTTAACAGAAAGACGGAAATAGTGAAACTATTACAGAAGAATTTATTTGGTATAAAGAGTGAGTTTTGGGTGTGCTGAGGTTGAGATGATGCCAGTTATGAAGATGGTACTATCCCGTTGCCATGTGAAGACTAACAACTAGAGCTTAAGGAAGAATACTTGAGAACTGAAAGTGCAATGATGGTTGGATTCTCCAAAGAAAAGAACATAAGAAGAAAGGAGCCAAGGACCATGGACTGATCTTAGAGACACAGCAAAGAGACAGGAAGTGGCTCCACGTAGCCCTAAACTCTGTACCTTTGTGCCTGCTGTTACCTCTTACTGGAATGTCTTCCCCTACTTAAGCAACTCGAACATGTCTACTTAGCTTTCTTTTCAGTGCTACCTCCTCTGTGCATTTTTTTAGTAGGTCACTGAGAGTTGAGATTGATAACTGATCACCCCTTTTCAGACCAATAGGAATATTTTTTTTTCAACTCAAGAGTAATGGAGAATATAATAAGGCAGAGTATGAAGAGCATGAAGAGTTACCTGGTAGTCATTGGTTTCAGTCAGCTCAATCATACGGCGAGTGTACGATCTTAGAAAAATGATTTAATCTCTCTGAGTCTCAAATTCTACAGTTATAAAAATTAGTATATCTTTACTTTTCAAGGTTGTTGTATAAATTGAATGACATATGTAATAGTTCAGAGCACACTGAAGGAGCTCAATAAATATTCATTTTCTTCTTGTGTGTGTGTATGTGTTGGGGGAAATTGAGAGGAATGCTAGAGTAATCGGTGGCCAAATGACTCAAGAAAGGTGGAAAAACTATTTTAGCCAAGAAGCTAGAGAAAAGGATATTCTCATCTTCCCATTGTTTATTTCTTCCTCAACAATTCCATCTTTACCAAGGGAATGGAGTTTGAGGGAAGAGGAAGAATCATTAACTCACACAATTATGCCTAAGGCATACTTTCTTTTGGTATGAAATGTTATGTTCTGAAAGAGATATGACTTGCATGGCCCAGATATGGTGTAGCTAGCTCACTTCCAAGCAGGGCTAATACAAATGAAAAGAACATTTCTAGAAACAAAATTTTGAAAAAAGTGCTTAATTTGCCCTACCACCCAATTTATATCAACTAATTGAAAATATTTTAATCAAATTCAAGTAGTAACAAATGAAATCACTAATGTCACTTGCAAATTAAAATTCACTGTAATCACAGCATTCAAGAAATATCAATTCATTATACAAAGGGAATGTTTTAGATGCAATTCATCAAAATCATCCAGACATAGTCTTTTATAGTTCCACAAATATACTTCAATTATTGCAGAGCCAAACCATTTAATTAATCATTTCAAAGCATTTCTCTTCCCCCAAATTAAATACCTGAAACATATCATTCATACAACCCACCAGATCTAAATCTTCTTAGCATTTACCTCTACCTACCTGGTGAGATATATTTAATTTCTGTTAAACATGACAGAAATATATTTAATCTCTGTTAAATATAACAAATATATTTAAATGATGTATTATCAGGCAGTGGTAGAACAAGACTTGACAAGTTCACTTATTCTCTTGGAAGATGAACTACTATTGTTTGTTGATTCACCATTAGGTGAGGAACTAGATCTTCACCAGAGGCTAGAAAAGTGAATCTTTGCTGGTCACTCACTCACATATTTATTAGAGAACTTTTTTTTTTTAGAGTGTTTTTTTTTTTTTTTTAATTTGGGAAAGAGTGAGAGAGAGAGAGAGCACAGAGGGAGAGGATGCAGGGCTTGATCCCAGGACCCTGAGATCAGGACCCGAGCCAAAGGCAGATGCTCAACAAACTGAGCTACCCAGGTGCCCCTAGAGAACCTTTTATTTATCTATATTTTTATTTTTTTAAAGATTTATTTAGTTATTTGACAGACAGAGAGAGATAGCGAGAGAGGGAACACAAGCAGGGGGAGTGGGAGAGGGAGAACCGAGCTTCCCGCTGAGCAGGGAGCCCGATGCGGGGCTCGATTCCAGGACCCTGGGATCATGACCTGAGCCAAAGGCAGACGCTTAAGGACTGAGCCACCCAGGTGCCTCAGGTTATGGAATTCAGTGAGAATGCAAGAGATAAGGTAATATCAGTAGAGAATATGATTGATTGGATGTGAAGCATCAAGGAAAGTGAAAAGTCAAGATCGACACAGGTTTGGGCAATGAGGTTGAAGGTATAACTTTTATCCAGAGAGGAAATGTAAAAATAAGAAGAGCCTGCAATGATACTGTTTAGAGAAGTGATGATGAGGTTATTATTTAATTTCCTGGTCAAAATAGTATTTTCCTCTGATGTCCTGTCTTATATGTTATAATTATCCAGGATGTCAAAAACACTGAATTCTAAAAGTTGACTTAAATATTTGCATGCAATCAGTGCTTGAGAATATCTGGTGAATTTCAACCATACCTGACCACTTTTATTTTATTTTACAGATTTTATTTACTTTAGACAGAGAGAGAGCATGAGCAGGGGTGTGTGGGGGGGTGGGAAGGTAGGGGATAAGGGAGAGAGAGAATATCAAGCACTCTGCCCTGAGTGCAGAGCCCCACACAGGGCTCGATCTCAAGACCCTGAGATCATGACCTGAGCCGAAATCAAGAGTAGAATGCTTAACCGATTCAACCACTCAGGCACCCCAAACAGAGGACTTTTAAAAAGGCATCTTCCACCATTTCACATAGTTTTAAATAACTAACTTTAGAAACAGTCTTTATTTGAAGAAAGGAAGTAAAAATAAAAACATTAAAAAATTATAACTGGTAAAAATGTAACCATGTTCTTAGTCTGATTCTGCTTTTAAGAAATATATCCTATTCCTTGTACTAATTTAGTTCAAGTAAGTGCTGTCTGCATTATGTGGATATTTCAGCCAAAAAAACCCCTGAAATGGTTTTTTTGTGCATACTTGTTTTGATGACCAAATCGGGTTGACTTAGGACCTTAACTAGATTGTAACTCAGCAGAGTACTCTAGACAGTGGCTTTAAGTCTCACAGTAAGAGAAAGTACTAAGGGAGAAGGTTAACAAAAGAAAATGGGGCAATGGGTAACCATTTCATTTGTCAAAGGGACTTAAACACGGGCGCCTGGGTGGCTCAGTGGGTTAAAGCCTCTGCCTTCGGCTCAGGTCATGATCCCAGGGTCCTGGGATCGAGGCCTGCAATGGGCTCTCTGCTCGGCAGGGAGCCTGCTTCCTCCTCTCTCTCTGCCTGCCTCTCTGCCTACTTGAGATCTCTCTCTCTCTCTCTATGTCAAATAAATAAATAAAATCTTAAAAAAAGGGGGGGGGGCTTAAACGGGAAGGTATCCAACCTAAATAAAAATACAGGGAAGATGACACTTTTTACCAAAGACTTTTTTCAATCCTGACCTTTCCTTGATTCCTACAAGCTCTTCACTACTCTTTCAAATATAGTATTAGCATTTATGATATCTGGTAGCTAAGGTCATGGACCCTAAAGCCAAACTCCTGGGATTAGAATGGAAGGTCCAACCCTTTCTAGATATCTGTCTTTAGGCAGTTTGCTTTCCCTCACCGTGCCTCAAATGTCTTGTTTATAAAGTGAGGATACTAATGTTACCTGCCTCATGGGGTTGTCTTAGGATTTGATGGAAGTTTCTGAGGCATTGATAGTAGTGCCTGGCACATTATAAATGCTGGTAATGGTTAGCTTTTAGCATCAGCGTCATCATTCTGGTCACCCTCTCTCCACATCCTACACTCCGCCCTCTCTTCTCTGGTTTCTGCCTGTTTACACTTTGGTCTGGAGTGCGGAAGAGCTTGATTTTCAATCTAGCAGTGGTGACTGCCTGATCCCATACTTGGTGTCTTTTCTCGTCTGCCTCCCACTGCCAGTCCACAGCCTCGTCTTACCTGCCCTGAGCACTCTGGTACGAAATGCTGCAGACTTTGACTCATTAAGTTTTACTGAAGTAAAAGGCTACCTGCCCCTTTCATCATGCTTTGGTGCCCTCTGGAAATGGGGTGACTCAGGGCAGATTGGCTTCTCAGTCAGGAGGTCCAGCTTTTGAGAAAGCCTTACATTTAGGGCTAAAGTTCTTAACTGCAACAGTGGTGTTCAAATCATGGTTGAGACACTCACCACTTTTGGCAAGTGTCTTCATCTTTCTAACCTTTGGTGTCTTCATTGGTATAATGGGCAAAAGAAGTCTTCCAAGCAGGATCATGTAAGAAATGTAGTGGACTAACTGAACAAAAGACAACTTACTGAATGGGGGATGTTATTTGAAAAGGACATATCCAATAAAGGGGTAGTATCCAAAATATATAAAGAATTTATACAACTCAACACCAAACCCCCCAAATAATCCAATTGAAAATGGACAGAAGCTATGAACAGACATTTCTCCAAAGATGACATACAGATGGCTAACAGACACGTGAAAAGATGCTTGACACCACTCATCGTCAGAGAAATACAAATCAAAACCACAATGAGATACCACCTCATACCTGTCAGAATGGCTAAAATCAACACAAGAAAACACAACTATTGGGCGGATGTGGAGAAAAAGGAACCCTCATGCACTGTAGGTGGGAATGCAAACTGATGAAGCCACCATGGAAAACAGTATGGAGGTTCCTCAAACGTTAAAAATAGAATGACCTTATGATCCAGTAATTCTACTACTGAGTATTTGCCCAAAGAATACAAAAACATTAATTCAAAAAGGCATAAGCACCCCAATGTTTATTGCAGCATTATTACAATAGCCAAGATATGGAAGCAGTCCATCTCTCCATGGATAGATAAATGGATAAGGAAGAGGTGAGATACACACACACACACACACACACACACACACACACACACACACAATGGTTTATTACTCAGTCATTAAAAAAGAATGAAATCTTGCCATTTGCAACAACATGGCTAGATCTAGAAGGCATAATGCTAAGTGAAATAAGTCAGAGAAAGACAACTATCATATGATTTCACTCATGTGGAATTTAAGAAACAAAACAAGTGAACAAAGAAAAAAAAAAGAGACAAATGAACCATCAAAAACCCCCAAACTCTGAACTATAGAGAACAGACTGGTGGTCACTAAATGGAGGAGGGTGGGGGATGGGTGAACTAGGTGTAGGGGATTAAGAGTACACTGACAATGAGCATGGGATAATGTATGGAATTGTCAAATTGCTATATTGTACAGCTGAAACTAACATAGCACTGTATGTTAATTATACTATAATTAAAAAGAAGAAATGAATTGGATTAAATACATAGTATTCATGGGCACTTGTTGTATCCCCAATAAATTAAAGATCTAGATAGAAGTTGATTTGATCCCTGAAGAATAAAATCTGGAAGCCTGGTCAATTGAATTCAAAAGGCAATTTCTGGTGGCAGTGTGTGTGGCAGGAAAATATTTAAGCAAGGCTCCTCTATAGCATAAGACAATATGTACGTATGTTTTTAAAATCTAGCATCACTATTCTAGGAAGTGATGCTGATTTTTTTTCCCCCAGCTTTTATATGTCACACCATTTTTATAGGTATGGAAATGTGTTATCAATGATGACGAGAAAACCAACAGGTTTGTGTTAGGAATATTCTTCAGTCAGTACATTTGGGAATCAGCACATCTACTGTTCACACTGCTTTCTACAAAAGTTTGCCTCCAGCTGCTCACATCAAGTTGTCTGTATAAGCCCACAGTGGCGGTCCTGCATTGTCATGGCAGCTCAGTGAAATGCTCACTCTCCCTGGAGCTGCCCAGAGAACCCCGCCTGCCACCTAGTGGCCAGGAGAGGGACTGGTCTACTGCTGCCTGGGGTGGGCATGGAGGGTTATGGGGGCAAGGAAAAGAAGAAAGAAGGGGAGAGTCCATAAACAGTTGACATGTTGAGCCAGGTTCTTTACTAGCACCACTGAGGATGGTTAGAAATGCCCCGGAGTTAAAGGCTGTCTGCTCCTTTGGCTCACGACTTGCTCTCTGTCTGGCACTGTTCTCCCTGGAGATGCAGTCACAAAGCAGTGTCTGCACAGTGAATACAATTAAATGAAAGCCTCTGGAAATGTCCAAGGGGAAATTAGATAACATGTGCTTTGATGCAGGGATTTGGAGTTTGAAGGTGAAAAAGACAGGCAAGACATTAGAAGTCTGCATCTACTTAGCCCCCATTCAGCCCATTAGCATTCTGCTAATGTGTCTTTGTAAATTCTTCACTGAAGTCAGTTTGCTCACTTTATCTCAAGTATCACGAGACATTTCAAACATCTTTTAGATTAAAAGAAGTCCTAAATTTAGTCTTCTGTGATGAGTGGATGTTGAGATCAATTTTTTTCTTACATTTTTATTAGTTAACCAACAAAAGGGAAAAGTACTTGCTGGTCCATTTGGGCTGGAACATTTGGTTCTCATTTTGCTGTCCTGGCAGCCATTAGAGCAGTAGAAATGTCTACTTTTGCCCTGGTCCATTCTTCAGCGGCAGGCTGCACTCTTGGCTCTGCGCCATGGCCAGACAGGCCCTGAGAGAAGCATCGTGAACTCAAATTTCCTCTTATTTCCCTGAGATGTTCCTACAGAGCCTTTTCCCCCTCAATGGCATAATGTGTGCACTCTCTCAGGAGTGCCTGACTCCCACCAATGGGCCAGGTGGGCCCTGCTGTCTTCAGTTTCTGACCAAGACACTGGTGGGAGCCAGAGTGAGATGAACAGACATCATAGAGGATAGTTGAGATGGATGATGGAGAACCATGGGAACCTTCTAGCCTTTGAGGTGCATCAGTAGGAGGGATCAGTAGGGCTTGATCTCCTTTTTACCTCCTGTATCACCATGATAGCAATTTACTGAGCTCCTACCCAGAGCCAACCTAGGGATAAATAAAAAATGTTGTTGCCCATAGGCATTTCTGGTAGAATGTGTGTGTGTGTGTGATACATATGACCACAGTAAACCCTCATAGAATGTCATGGATCCTCACCAGAATTTTGTGTGGAGAAGACCAATATCTCCTCTTTTTCTGCCTGAGCCAAGATATCTTTTAGGGAGTGTTATGGTCAGAATAGAATCATTTAGTTGAGCTCGTAAGCTTACAGAGTAACATCTTCAAATCTGTCTCTGACTTTGATACCTCTGCCTTCCTGTTATAACAACCCTTGTGACTACCTTGGTTCCACCTGAATAATCCAGGATAATCTCTTCTCAGGATCTTTAACCTAATGGCATCCACAAAGTCCCTTTTGCCATGGAAGGGGACATATTCACAGGTCCCAGGGAATGGACTGTTACCATGCTTGAGGGTCATTACTCTGCCTACCACAGAGGACCCTCCATGTTGATATTACACTACTCCATTACCTCCCTTGTTCGGCTCATGCCATCTAAAATTGAAAAACATGTCTTTGCGGATTTGGTTTTGTTTTTCTTTTAATGGCAATATTATACGGTGACCATACATGGAAATTCTAGCCAATTTATATCCCAAGGTCTTTCCCACTCCTCCATTAGTTCACCATGCCCTCCCATGTTGCACTGATGCCCCTGTTGGTTTGGACCTGAGTATAGGGGAATGGCAGCTGATCTCCTGATTGGATCCTGGCTCCAATGAGGTAAAAGTGCATGCCCTTCAAGTCACCAAGGGAGAGAGTGGGAGACTGCTGTGGAATTTATGAACGGAGTGTGGAAAGTATGCTTCATCACTTAACCAAGAGCAAGACTCTGGTAATAGCGGTGTTATTACTTTATGCCCAGGTGGACAGGCGATGCCGTAGAGTTTGAGTCCACAGAGCAAAAGTCCTGATGTGGGGCAAACAGGAAGCAGGAACAATTACCCACTTAATATATCCTCTTGAAAGCTTGTCAGTCATGTTGCAGGAGAAAACATGGTGTTTCAACTTGGGTTTGAATCCTACCGGCATCCCTTATGAGCTGTGCCATCTTGGACAAATCACTAAACCTCTCTGCACTTAAGTTTCCTCACCTTTAAAACAGAGAGTAATAATAATATCTAATTCGCAGGGCACTTGTGTGGCTCGTCAGTTGATTGCCCAACTCTTGGTTTTGGCTCAGGTCCTGATCTCAGGGTCATGACAGAGCCCCGAGTCAAACTCCACACTCAGTGGGGAGTCTGCTTGTCCCTCGCCCTCTGCCCCTCCCCCAACCTGCACAAGCTTTCTCTCTTCTCTCTCTCAAATAAAATCCTTAAAAAAGTAAGAAAAATAACATCTAATTCACATGGTTGTTATTAGCTGAGAATATGTAAGTCTGTGGTTCTCAACATTGGATCCCTATGTCACCATATATTCATCAATATGAAATCATTATTATGGGGGAGCTTGTTAGAAAGGCAAACTCTCTGGCCCCACCCCAGACCTGCTGCATTAGAAACTCTGGAGTTGGGGAGCTTTATTCTAGAAGATACTCATGTGTAATACACATAGTGTAGTGTCTGACACATGACCGAGACTTGCTTAGCAGATGCTCATCAGAATGAGCTCTACCTTCTCTGGGAGCTTCATACAGCACTTTGTATTTTAGTTACCATTCATTTTAGAAGAACAAGCAAGGGGTGCCTGGGTGGCTCAGTGAGTTAAAGCCTCTGCTTTCAGCTCAGGTCATGATCTCAGGGTCCTGGGATCGAGCCCCGCATCAGGCTCTCTGCTCAGCGGGAAGCCTGCTTCCCCCTCTCTCTCTGCCTGCCTCTCTGCCTACTTGTGATCTCTCTCTCTGTCAAATAAATAAATAAAATCTTTAAAGAAAATTAGAAGAACAAGCAAGGTCAGTGAAAGCTCTGTTTGTTTACCGAGTCAAGGTCTCTCTCTCTCTCTCTCTCTTTTTTCTCCAACTATAAAAGCCACACGAATTAGAGAAAACAGTGCTATTAGTCTGCATTTCGGCCATGCCATTTTAACTCAGCAGAGGGAGAGTCACATTCTCTGGCAGCGTCTACCATCCAGAGTGTACAGAGAACGAGCCTGAGAACAAGGCCAGGCAGCAAGCCTGTACACAGGAGGGATGTTGTGACTCTTTCTTTCTTTCTTTGGCTAAACATAAATGAACAAGTGAGCACGCACTTGCCTTCCCAAAGAGAGCTTCATGTCATGTGATGTATAAAATTGACCACAGTGATTCATCACTTAGTTTCTAAACATTAAGTAAAATGGACCCATCTGGGCCAAGTTAAAAATCAAAATAGTTTCTTCATGAAAAAATATAAATGCACTGCCAAAACCACAGGGGAATGAGAAAAGTGGCTAACACTTACAAATTGCTTTTAAACTCTGAGGAAAGCCTAACTTCTGAAAAAGCACTTCACAGAGACTCCGTAACCTTCTACCTAAGAATCTAATGGAAATTTAGAGGACCATCAGCCCCCAGGATGTAGCCATGATTTACTAGTAATCCAGGCCAGGTTCCCAAAGTCAAATATTTCCATTTCAGTAAATTTCCTGAAGACTGATATCATGGAACCTCATATTAGGTCACCAGAGCTATATAGTGGGTGGACAGGAACTGAGATGACCCCATGATTAGGAGAAAGGAAACTCACATTTCATGAACCTACCTGTGGAACATACTTTGTATGATGCTCACAAAGGTCCTATGAGCATAATACACAGTGAGTTACACAGTATCATCCTCATTTTCTAGAGGTTCTGAGAATTAAGTGGTTTCAAGTCCCACCTGGTGAGTGGCAGAGCCAGGATTGGAACCCATACCTTTGCTGACTAGGCTCCCTTCCTATACCACAGTACTTCTGTCAAGTTATAACAGGTTTGACTCTGACAGCCTATCTTGTTCCATGATGTCACCCTGACTGATTGGCCTATATGACCCCCCCCAAAAAAATCACCTTTAGGGTCATTTTTAGGGTCATTTCTCTGGAAGTAAAAATTAGAATCAAAATACTAATATTTTTGGCAGAAATACATTCACAGTGACTTTATTTATCAAAAACAAGATGAGATATATGTACATGGTTGAGCAAATGAATCCATCAGAAAGGCAATATTAAAATAAAGGGCTATAAAAACATACAGACCTGGGTTTGAATCCCAAATTTACTACTTATTAAGTATGCATGCAATAAAGCTTGCTTAACCTCTACCTGTCTTGGTTATTTATTTATTTTTTATTATCTGTGGAAGGGGTGATACTTTCTATTATAAAATACTGTGTGAAGAACCAGTGAGATAATTCATACAAAATACTTAGCATAGTCTTTGTAATCAATTAGTTGCTTGGGAAGGGTTTACCACATAGAGGATGAAGCAGGTCACTAATAATCATTATTGGGAAAGCACAAATGAATTCATGTGTTCTCCAGCAGAGAGGAAGGGTGAGGACACATAAGTTTTGGCTGGGGAGGATTAAGCTGGTGTTAGGAAGTGGCCACGTGTATGAGGAATTTGATGGCAAACCGAAGAGGTTATTGAAAGGAAGTCGAGGGAGCTGGAAGGTGGGCACTTGGCAGCTGCCTGCTCAGGCGAAGCCTCTCCAGTCCGTTCCCTGCCACCTGCCCGCACACATTTGACACGCTGCAATTCCCCGCCCACACCGGCTTGGGTCACACCTCTGGGCTGTTGTTCATATCGTTCCTCCAAACTGTGTACCCCATGATTTTTACCTGGTTTATGTCGGCTTTCACTCTTTGGGATGCAATCCAAGTGCATCCTTCCAGGAAGCCTTCCGGAAACCTCCAGATTGGACAAAGGGTCCTTTTTAGCCTGACTTCCCCGTGCATTATCTCCTTTATCACTTCACACACTACAAACACTAATGACTTGTATATGGTTTGGTCTCCCCCACTACTCTGTAAGCTGCTCCTAAGGGCAGGGTTTGTGTCTTATTTGTCTTTATATTCCTAAAATTCAGCAATGTAACTGAGGGTAGAGTGACTTTTCAAAAAACACTGGTTGGAACTACGGTGGACTGGGTCAAGGTGGGAAACACTAGGATTCCTTGCCTATTTCATGAGATTTTTATCAGAGATTAGGCATACCACAAAACACAAAAAGAATTATGTAAGAAATTATGTAAATCCTCATAATTTCCCATTATAATAAAATGGTCATATTAATAAGTATAATAAATACTATAACTAGTAAAGATAAGTCAGTCAGATTTTTTTCCGCACAAACAAAATCTATAGAGATAGTTAAAAATCACAATTAAATAGGAAAGATATAGGCAGCCCTTTCAAGTTCAAATTTTACCTCAGAGACTTCTGAGATAAAACACGAGGCAAATCGGGCTTAGCTGAGGGAATGACCATGGCGAGAAAGTACAGGGCCATAAAGATCGAGGGAGCAGTTTTCAGGGAAACTCCTGGAGGCAAGTCACACTTTGCACCCATTCAGTCTTAGTTTTCCTCCGTTCAGGCTACAGAATTTGAAGAGCTGGGATGGGGACCACTGTTGGATGGTTACCTGCACGCCCCCGGCAGCCAGCCTGTCTTTATTGGAAGCCTGCCTTCTACTGACTCTCTTCACGGATTTGAGCAAGTAAATTACCCTCTGCTTACCTCAGTTGCCTTACCTGTAAAATGAGGATTGTTTTGAGGATTAAAAGACTTAATCCATATAAGGGTTTCCAGCTGCACCGGACCCATCACCAAGTGCTCAATGAATGTAATTATTCTCTATCCTCCATCCTTCTTTGTGTTCACTGTCAAATGCCAGTGTCATTCACACATCAGTATTCGTCTATTCCCCCATCTATCCATTTATTCAAAAAACATTTTTGAGTGCTAACCAGTGCCTGGCACTGGGCTGGGTTCCAATGGCATAGGAAAAATGAAGACATGGACCCTGTGCTTATTAAGTTCACATGATTGTGTGTGTGTGTGTGTGTGTGTGTCCTCACGCATGCATATGCATGTGTGTAAGGGAGTCTTACAGTTAAACATGGAATTATAACACAGGATGATGAATGTGCTAGTGGGTGAAACACATGGCTTGTTCACATCCTAAAGAGGGGGACCTAATATGGTCTCCGAGGGTCAAGACAGGCCTGTCGGAAGTAGTGGTATAAAGTTGAGCGTGGTTTAGCCGAGTGAAACTTGAGGGTGGTGGGGCAGATATATTTTATAACACAATATCTACACTGATAGAAGCCTGAAAGCCAGAAAATTGGGTCCGAATGGAAAGTCAAGCAGGGAGTGACCAGACGCCACGCTGGCTGGGGGAGAGCCCATACCCTCAGGGGCCTTTCCTGCCACAGAAGGGGAAGGAAATTTGGCTTTATCCTCTCCTCACTGGTGAAGCCCTGAGGATGGCTCAGCAGGCATAAAGTATTTAAATAGTATCTATTGTTTGAATTGGATCCTTTGGGCAGTTTTTCTAATTCTCCCTGCACGGAATTTGGTGCTTCTGCCTCTGGGCTCCTCTGTTCCCCTGTAGACCCCTATCCTGGCACTTCATGGAACTTAACCACTTTATGGAACTTAACCTGTTTCCGGTTCTGTTTTGGGAAACTGAGAGCCCCTCAAAGACCGTTTCTTACTTATCTCTGGATCCCCAGTATCTACTTGGCACAGAGCAGGCACTCTGTGGAAGCTTGATGAAAAACAAGTTTGTAGCAAAAAGTATTTTTTCTTATATTTTTCGAACCGAGTATTATCAGATAAAATCTGGGCAATCAAGTCAACAAAGTGAGTAGTTCTGCTCCCCATAATGGCACCATGAACCCTAAGACCTGAGGCCCACCCAAATCAGAATCTGTCACTGAGCACTGTTATGTGTCAGGCACAGTGCTAGGCGCTGAGGAAGACAGAGAAATACTTTTAAGACAGCACTAGAGGGGCGCCTGGGTGGCTCAGTGGGTTAAACCTCTGCCTTCAGCTCAAGTCACGATCTCAGGGTCCTGGGATGGAGTCCCGCATCGGGCTCTCAGCGGGGAGCCTGCTTCCCCCCCCCTCTCTGCCTGCCTCTCTGCCTACTTGTGATCTCTCTCTCTCTCCGTCAAATAAATAAATAAATAAAATCTTAAAAAAAAAAAAGACAGCATTAGATAGTTGTGGAAATATTTCATGTCTACACAAAACAACCCTCTGGGGCCCTTAGGGCCCACCACAATGTCTGACAATGTTCAGTTCTGTTCGTATAAATAATAAATGAAGAAGTTGTGAGGCATGTGTGCTCAATGTTCTGAGAGTCCAGATGAGGGAAAATCTGTGAGACAGTCTCATCTGACAGGGTTTCAGAGGAGAAGCTGGGCCCTGGAAGAGAGGACCCACCTGGAAAGATAGAAGGAAGAGGCAAGGGATTCTAAAGAGGAAGAGATACACGAACATCACTTCATACGGACTCATAACTCCTTGATGAAATCCAAGCAGATGGAAATCCTCAAAGCTCTGAGCATAGTTGGCTTCTATTGGCATTCACACAAGAGAACCAGTTTTCCAGGCAAGTTATAATTTGGGCAATGGATGTGAAAGGGCTAGTCTTGCGTTAGCGGATAGTCTGACTGGGCTCTCATGATCATGTCAATGAAAGCAAAGTTAATTAGTTAATTAAAGCAAAAATGGCAAATGATAGTTTCTAAAATTAAGGTGGAGGCAGTGCTGATGTTTCTGCCACTGGAGGAGAATCACTAGTGAGGCTCTTACCTTCTGAGAACATGTATGATCCAGAGCTACAGCTCTTTCCTTCATTTAGCCATGAAATGGCCACTGCATCTGAGAACCTCAGCCCCACAACCCTGGAAATTCTGAATCTTGCAGAACCAGAACTATAGACTCAACACATTCAAAGCTTTATTTAGGTCAGAAGTGGTTTTGTGTTCATTTGTCAATTTGCAGCTGAAGTGAAGGCTTTACACGGAAGCATGGCATTATCTGCTTGACAATGATTTGATGCTGCACCATGTCGTGCTGGAAAATTAGTGTCTAGAACCAAAATGTTAATCACAGGGACCTCTATACATTGATGGCATAAATAGTACGTTTCTATATAAAAAAAATCTATAGTGACTCATTCCCGTTTAAATAAAAATCTCCCTTTGCTATTTCAGTGAATTGAATGACTGACTCTGAGCACTTTTCTTTCTGGGGCTCTAGGGTGAGCCTATTTCACTTCCCAGGAAACTGCCAGATTTCCTAGCATTGGCTCTATTTTTCCCTTAGTGCTCAGAGAACGAAAGTGATTCTCTCTCCATGATCAGAGGTGGAAATTGGCTCTTTCTGTCCCCCTTCTCACTGAAGACAGGAATGACTCTTCAGTCTTCCAGAAACAGGTCTTCTCTTTGGCTATGATGATATTTTCTGTCGTGAGTCCCCTTTGTAGTATCAGTGCTCCAGAAAGTTAAGAGAGTTACTTGAAAGTAATAGTCCTATGTTCAACAAGCTTGGGGAAAGACTGGAAAGAATGAACTAATGAATGATTGGTTTCTACACTACAAAACTTCTCAGTGTTTATCCCTAAACACAGTCACACTATTCTAAAGGAATAGTCAGCGTGTTTTCAAACTTGTTTGACCAAATACATTTTTTTTTCATGGAACAATTTGTGAGACTAGCTCTCTAAAGCATACATTCTGGGGAAGGCTCAGCTCTAAGGCCAATGAGCTAAGGCCTGAATTGAGAGCTGAGTGTAACTGGTCACAAGATTGTGGGCGAGGGTTCTAACCATGATGGACCTCAAGTTTCCCATTTGAAAAATGGGAAAGATTATTGCTTCTCCCTTCAATATTTTGTGACCACTAGGTAATTCTCCTACCATTACCACCACCCCTGCCACTACTAGGTACTATCACTTTCCATGGTAAACGCTATTCATGGGCTTATCCAACAAGCACTTGACACTCCCTTCTCCCTCTCAGTTTCCATTATAGAAGATGTGAAAATTAAATGCACACTTTTTTTCTACTCTTTTGCAACTAGGGGTAGCTGCAGGAGACAGTTTTGGCCAATGAGACAGAAAGGGGTCCTGAGAAGACCATTGTTTTCCCTAATGACAGGATGCAACACATGGAGTATTGTGCAACCATGAGTCAAAAAGCCCAGAGAGGACACCTGGGTGGCTCAGTCAGTTAGGTGTCTGCCTTCCACTCAGGTCATGATCCCGGGATCCTAGGATTGAGCCCCACGTCAGACTCCCCACTCAGCTTCTCCTTCTCCCTCTGCCTTTCCCCTGGCTTGTGCACTCTCCCTCCCTCCCTCTCTCTTTCTCAAATAAATAAATAAAATCTTAAAGAACAAAAGGCCTAGCTGAGATGTTGGCACTGGTACCACTGAGCATTGGAAGACCACCAGGAGCTGTCTGTCTACATGTTTCTTGTAACACGAGGGAAGTGAAACCCACACAAATCATGTAAGTCTCTGAAAATCAGGCTTTCTCTTACTTGCAGCTGAACACATTTCTAAAGGTTTATCTACCATTTATTGAGTGCTATCTATACACTAATACTAAGCATCTGACACACATCACTTCATTTACTCTCACAATAGGGATCATTATCATTTTACAGTTGCGGAAACAGACTGGCGTACCTTATTCAAATTCACACAGCTAGATTTGAATCTAGGTGTGGCTCCAAAGCCAGAACTATACGCTAGTTTGTTATATTTGCATCTACTCTCTCTACATCCACTGCTCCAGAAATGTGTCCTAAATTTAGAAATATAGTCACTATAACCTTGGGAGGTATTACTTCCATTCTAACATATGCAATTAGTGTCATCTTTAAAATGTGGCCCTAAATAGGGCCCAGACCCAGTTTGGGTTTATAGGAAAATAAACAGATGGAAGAAAACAGAACCAGGCTGGGCCTAGCATAGTAGCTGCTTTTCTCCAAAAACCTACAGTCAGAGATGTAAGTTAACTATTTAACCCCCCCTGTAAATTCCAATAAATGGGCTCATTGGCATATTACGGAATTCAAGCCTGAGAAACACAATGAATGAAGGAAACTCAGAATAAAATGTGAAAATATTAGAAGCATCTAAATTCACTTCTTGCCCCATTATTTAAGTCCTAGAGATATATAGCATGATACACACTGGCCTTTATAAACTAAAAAGGAAGATAAATCCACATATAGCCAGTTATATCTTACAATGTGATAAATACTGTAGTAACATTCTGAACGTCTTGATGTTGGATCACACTAAGTATTTCTTCGTATCGTGAGAGCTCATGGGAGACCCAGAGGAAAATTATTTAGTTTGGATCTAAATTATTTCATAGGGTTATAGCTAAAAGAGGGCCCTGGTAGGGCATGTGTGTGGTACAAGTGTATTCCAGCTTTTTCTGGTCTTTTTTCTCCAATCAAAAGAAGGTTCCAGCCTGAATGTGCTGGTTAATGGCAACAAATAAGTCACTGCATAATCAGACTACAGCCTGTCTCAGCCATAATCACAGAGACCAGGATTTGCCACGACTACATACAGGAAACTCAACAAATGCCAAAGGTCCCTCTTCACCATCTTCAATATTCTGATGCCCAAACTGCAAAATCAAGGACTACATGGCCCTGTGGTGAAAAAAAGCTAAAATATTACCAAAAATCCTGAGAATTTCTGTTTTCTGTTGGCATTATTAGTAAATTTTGTTATTGATGTTACCCCTTATTTACTAAAGTAGAGATGAAGTAGTTGAAAATAGTAACCTGATGTTACTAGAGGTATGTTAGAATTAGAAAAAAACATGAGGCTGATGGGGGGGATTGATGACCTGATTCTTTAGCAGAAGCTGAGGACCAGGGAGTGCAGGGGATATCTGTAATAGAGATCACAGTAGGCTTCATGTTATGAAACGTAGTGGAACCACTAGGGGATAGTAGTGTGCACTCCTAAACACAAGCAAGAAATACTCACCACATTCCTGACTTCCCAAATTTATTTGCTCAGTAAATATACCAAAGATTATTAAGTGTCTTCTATGGATCAAGGGCCCTTCTGGATACTTGCAGGCACTGGAGGCACAGTAATGACAAGGGAGACAAGGCTCCTGCTCCTAAGGAGCTCACCTTGCTTAAATTAGGACAAAGGGTGTGCTGTACAATCTGACAAGGAAATAGACCACGTTGAAATGGAGATGCTCTGGAAAGCTCAGGCTGTGTAGTTGATGTGTCTCTAGACCTCTACTGCCTTTTACGATGCTCTCACTGTTATCAGGGTCATCCTGGTTGCATTTCTGATACAGAGATATTCAGGGGTGGAAGAAGACTGACAATTGTTAACACAGTTGAAAAGAGCTAATATAGATTTACAAAGTGCTAACTACATGGCACATACTTTACACGTATTTACTCATGTAGTCTCACAACCCTGTATCAAGGCTGTGTTTCCTTATCTCCATTCATCGGAAGAGGAAACCAAGGCATAGAGAGGTTAAATGATTTGCCTACAGTTCCAGAGCTGGTAGGGGATGGTGCCAGTATTCAGTCCCAGAGCTGCCTGGCTCTGTACTCTGATGCCTCCAGTAAAGTACCTACTGTGTACCTGGCCTTTACACATAATTATTTCTTTCATGCTACAATCCTCGGAGGTAGGTGGTATGATCTCAATCTGGCAGATGAAGAAACTCAGGCTCAGAGAGAAGGAATGGCAGTGCCAGGGTTCAGACTCAGGAGAAGCTGGCCACAAAGCCAGTGCTCTTCCCCACCATTTCACACTGTCTAAGGAGCTTTGCCCAAAGTGAGTTTTTAGGGTGCTTATGCATAGGCTCACAAGTCCACCCCTCTAGCAGTCTATTTGTTTTACCTATCAGGATGCCTTGGAAGGTTTTATTGGAAGAAAGAGTTGGGTAAAGGAAAAGTTTGAAAAATATATCTTTTTAGACAAAATAAAAGGCCGATCTTGCAGAAGTTTCAGAAAAAGGATATTCTAGAGAGGAGTCAGGAAAGCAGATGGAAAATATTCTGGCAGTTTAGAGAGATGAAAGGCCTTCTGTGGACAGACCATGATAGTGCCACAATTTACTGAAGAAATAGAAGACACGGTTGTTTGCCCCAAGATTTACAATTTAGTTAAATACCTTGCTCAGTGTACACAGAAAGAGATGAGAGGTATACAGAGATCAGAAAAAAAAAATTAAAAGAGGCAAGGATACAAATTAATAATGCAAATGAATTAAGCTGTGTGATTAAGTATCTTATGAGTGTTTTTCAATCCTCAGAAGCATAGTACCTTTACCATCACCATTATTCAGGCTTTGAAGAATTAGGGCTGATAGAAATGTGGGACTTTCCATGTAGGCTAAATTATGGTATAAGAGAGTTGTTCAAGTAATAATACTTAGCTATTTACCTTCCACTTGAAAGATGTTTATCTTCCATTTATTTATCTAGACTTTAGGAAAATTGTAAAATCTCTGTAAACAGATGATATCTTGACTAGCTCTTTTGGTATGTACTTCTTAAATGGAAGACGTTGTTATTCTCAGTAACAATCCATGTAGCCTTTTTAATACCTCTAAATTCGTTCCCAAGCCACTGATAAGATGATCGCATTTCCCCCATGTTGGGAAGTTATTAGTTGCACTAATTTCATATTGACCCCTCACAGAGGCTTTTCTTCCCCAGAGAAGCAGGGAAGGAGAAAATGGTTACTAGCCAGGCTTACCACTAGCATAAGTCTGAGCAGTTGTATGGGATGATAGGTTACACTTTAAGTTCTTAGAGTTTGTCATATTTAAACAGATTTTAAGGAACCATATGTCTCTGAGATAGCATGCAATATATCAATCTATGCTACCAGTATTCTCTAGATGTTTATTGAAGATACAGATCTCACCTGGCAAAAAAAAAAAAAAAAAAAGATCTCATTGCCTTCCGAAGTGCCTTAGGAGATATTTATCACATAAGGAAGTCCGTCATGGTGGGGGAATCACTGGCTGTTGGCTCCAGATTATTTTTAGATGGAAATTGCCCCATAAGTACTACCTGGAATACTGAACTTGAAAGGTGGGCAACAGAGAACATGGGAAACTGGCTAGTTGTGGGGAAGATTATATGCAAGGTCACTTTTGCCTCTTTCAGATACTTGGACATTTTCCAAAGAGTTCAAGTTGCCCATTAAGAACTAAAACATAGAGTCTACATTCACATGTCTCTATGGGATGGGCAGTTGAAGGCTCTTCTGGGCTTGGAAAAGTTCAGGCACACAGAGCAGCCAGAAAATTAAGGCTCGTGGCACTCTGTGCTCAGCATAATCTTCTGTGTTAACAATAAACTTCTCTACTCTGTTCTGGTGAATTAGAATTTGGTCCACAATGTATTTCTGCCCCCTAAGGACTTGGAGGTGCTTGCCTTGGCTGAATGACTTAGCTGTGCTCTCCCTGCCCTTTTGGACCTCATTTCCTTTATGCTGAAACTCTGCTTTTTCTTGATCCCAACATCCCTGTTTCTGGCTTTGGCATAAGTAACTGGGGCCACATCCAATTAACCCCATAAAAACCATTCAGTGAGAATGCCCAAGGCCCCTCCCCCCCTCCCCCCAGAGTTTGATTTATTCATGTATCTCTCATTTAAAAGACCCAGGAAGCAAATGCTATTGCTTCAGCTATAGGGACCAGTGCCCCACAACTCTCCCCACTGCCACATTTTACCTTAGGGTTTCCCCAGACGAGCCCCTCCTCTTCCACAGGTTGACCAGGCTGCTGGATCTGCTGGCTGCTGAGGATGACTTGCCATCCCCCACGTGCATGCGCACCACGGTAGACGTGGTGAAGGCGCTGCGCACATTCCTCTCTGGTTTGGCCAGGATGATGTACACCTTCGGCACAAACATGCAGCCCAGCGCCACTGTGGCACTGAGACTGACGGAGAAACACATGGTGATGATTTTGTAGTTGCTGCCAAAGTAGATCGGCACAAAGGCCAGCCATATAATGCAGGTGGTGTACATAGTGAAGGCGATATACTTGGCCTCATTGAAGTTAGCTGGAACGTTTCTGGTCTTGAAAGCATAGAAGGTACAGCTCAAAATCAGCAAGCCATTGTATCCAAGAGGAGTGACAACCCCCAGGTTGGTGGTATTACAGATCAGGTACACTTCTCGAATGCTTGGGTAGTCGTGCATTATATCAGGAGGCTCCATTATAAAGAGGGCAACGATGATGCCCAACTGAATGCATATGAGAATGAAAGCAATCACCAGCTGGGCACAGGCACTCATGAATCTGGGCTTTTTGGTACAGATCTTCTTCTTGCTGCCAGCCAGGATCCTTGCAATACGATTGGTCTTGGTTACAAGGGCTGAGTAGCTCATGGCTGGGGAAAGACCTATACCAATTCTCTGAAGGTAGCAATAAATCTGTTTGGGCTTTGCAATGAGGCAGAAGGTACATAAGTAACCCAGGCAGATGCCGGCAAGGATGATATAGCAGAGTTCCCTGCTGGAGGACTTGACCACTGGTGTGTCACGGTAAATGATGAAGACTGCAGTGACAAATAGGGTGGCCAGCAGGCCGAGGCAGGCAAACACCACAGCTGCAATGGGCTCAGGGTCACCCCAACGGAGGTACTGTACTGGGATCAAGTCACAACCTGTAGAGACACAGACACATATCGAAAAAAAAGGAAGAAACATTTACTTGGGTCACCTAAGTAAACTGCCTAAGTTACAAGCAGCTGCTTAAAACCCTTTCACTTTGACTCCAATCTACCAGTCTAATATCAGCATTCCATGCTACTCAATTCTTCATAATTCATTCATAAAATGTGTATCTTTATAGTATCACATACCCTGCAAGAGGAGCTGTTCTAGGTTCTGAAAACAAAATGGTGAAGAACGTGCTCCCTGCTCTCCTAAGAAATAATTGGGGAGGGAGTGCTTCTAAATAATTACTGACAACTGTGATAAGGGCCATTAAGAAGGGCAGCAGTGTTCCTAATGCAGTCTGTGGGAGCAATCAAAGCCTCCTTCAACAGGATTAAGCAAATGGGAGTGTTGGTTTGATGACTCTGGGCATTCAGTAGGTACAGCATGTGGAGATTAATTGTAAGGGAAGAGCTAGGGGGCAGTGGAGGCATGAAAAGAGGCCACCATACAGGTGCGATAAGTGGCCTAGATAAGGCTGGGAGGTAGGAAGGAAGGGATCTTGCAAAGCAGAGAGGCCTAGACCAATAGGAAATCAGTGGAGGGATCTATATATAGGAAAGGAAGGATATGGTCACACCAGGTTTAAACATTCCTTTGGATGCTGTGTGGATCTGGGATGAGATAAAAGTGTGGATGGATTTGAAAATTATTTGAAGCAATATAGAGAGTTTAAATGGAGGCGGGCTCCTTGAGAGTTCAAGACATCAAGGATGACCAACACTGGATCCATCTATGCTGTCCCTAAATCCACTGTATAGAAAGGTTAGGATTTTCAGAGAACTGTATGGTTCCAATGTTACAGAAGAGAAGCTACTTAATAAAAGGGGGAGGGGCAGCAGAGGCAAAATGACCCTAAAGGCAAACAACTGGTCTGTGTGGGAAGTACGCACAGTCCAAAAATTATTCTTGACTCGTGGCTTGCAGGTTTTTATATCACTTCATTACACATCAAAAAAAAAAAGACAAAACCTGGTATCATTTGGGTTATGCACCTTGTTTTCACATTTCTTTTTTTTTAATTTATTATTATTATTATTTGCCCAGGGGTACAGGTCTGTTGTTTTCACATTTCTTTATGATGGTGGTTCTCAAACTTGGCTGCACACTGGAATCACCCAGAGACATTTTTTAAAAATACTGAGGCCTGGGTCTTACTGTAACAGTTTCTGATTTAACTGGTTCGGACATCAGGATTTTTAACAGACACTCTAAGTGATTTTAATCGTGCAGCCAAAGTTAAGAACCACTGCTCTTAGAAGGGTCATTTCTCTCTCTCTCTCTCTCTCTCTCTCTCTCTCTCTCTCTCTCTCTCTCTCTGTGTATGTAAAGTAACATTGTTACATTTAACAGAAACATAAAAATAAAGAAACTGTATTGAGTGAGGAGGAAAGGAGTTAAACAATCTGGAGCATTGGACATTTGAGGAACATGGTGGAGATAACTAATTGCCTGCAAATATCCATTCTCCCCTTTATTATCAGCAACAGATCTCTAATTTCATTTGGGGCTGGTAAAGGGTGCAGCTACACTACATTTTCTAGCAACCTTTGCAGTCAGATATGCTATGTGACTAAGTTTTAGGCAGAGAGATGTAAGCAGGGAACTCCTTATAGAAAAATGACTAATCTTGGAGAATACCCTTTTTGTCCTTCTTGGTTTTCTCCTTCTCCTGCCTGGAATATAAAGATGGTGGCTAGAGCTCCAGCAGTTATCCCGGAATATAAAGTAACTTTAAGAACAGAAAATGTGTTCTGAGTTTTGGAAGAGAATCCCCGTTAACCATGGAATCACTGACTAGCTCTAGACTATGGATATCACATTTGCCTTATTTAAGCTACTTTCCCCCCAATATGTGCAACCGAACAAAACCCTAATTGTTACAGTTATAAGATTTTCCTACTAAATTCCCATATGCCATGATCAAGGGTGTTGTAGAAAGAGTCTTTGAATACCAAAGGTTACTTGGAGGTAAGGGAGACAATAAGTAGTGATAGCAAAGAAGCATGTGGTTCTTTCAAAATATGTCTAAGGACAGCTCTTGTAAAAAGGAAAGGAAATATTCTCTCATCTCTGCTTTGCCATTCTCTTTCTTCAAGATCTCAGACTTCAAATAGTACCATTAGTATTATTGTTAAATTCATTATGGGTTTAATGGGATTTGTGAGTTATCCTAGGATCTTCAGCACACTTTACAGAATTATTTCTATGGGAAAATGCAGTCTTATTTTAAAAACCTGTGTATTTAGAGGCCCAGTCAGTTAAGAGTCTGACTCTTGATTTTGACTTAGGTCATGATCTCAGGGTCATGAGATCAAGCCCAGTGTTGGGCTCCAAGCTAGTCATGGAGCCTGCTTAAGATTTTCTCTCTCTCCCTCTCTCTCTCTGTCCCTTTACCCTGCTCTCTCTCTCTCTAAAACAAAACAAAACAAAACAAATGAAAAACTCCGGTGTATTTCATATTGAAACAAGGTGCTTTTAACTTAAAAATATGTGCATGGCCCAGACTAAATATGGAACCATAATTTTACATAATGTTATTAATTATAAATAAACACATATCTCACTGCTAATGAAGATATTGTATCCTTATTTTTAGGCATCTGTGTTCACATATGCAGCTTATATGTTGGAACTCAATCTCCGAAATTTTTAGTATACCACAGGGTTTTGCTTCATATTTATAGATTTGCTCCTTGTAGAGACTATTTTACAATAGGAAAATAGGGATTTGTCAATCATTCCTATTTTTATTCTTCCATAACTGTTTATTTAGAACTGTGATGTGACAATGAAATTTATTATCCACTGTAGTTAATTCTAATGAGGACTGTTTCCCCTCGTAGGTCATGAGCTGCTAAAACCCACAGTAACTTACTGACATAGGAAACAGGTTATGTGGTGCCTGAAGCAGGAATCCTTTCATTAGCTAAAAAGAATCAACTGAAAAAAATGTATAAATGTTTACTTTAAAGGGTTTCGTTTTACTCCTTTTTCTCTGCTGTTCTGCTAAATCTTAATTGTTTTTATCTAGATATAATTAGCACCCTAATCCTAAATGTTTTGCATATGATAGCGCCCACCACTATTTTTATATCAAATGCATTCTTGAACTTTTCCCATGTAACCCATTAAGATAATGTGTGAAACTAAAGAAAATGCCATTAGGTATATTTGTCCGAAGAAATGTGCATGAAGCATGCCTCTAATGTGATGTGATTATTGTCACAAATTTACCAGAATTTATACATTCAAATGTGTGTTTTTTCATTTAATGTGAACCACTCAGAAGGCTTTATGTTTAGTTTAATGATGCTGCCTTTGCACAAAATACTTTTGTAACTATTCTCTTGGAATAGCAAATTGGATTCTGATTAGAGTGTTATAATCACTGAATCTTATAATTGGATAAGTTCTTAGAATTTCCAAAAACGGATGTGCATCACAATCACTTGCAGCGTCTACAAAAATGCAATCCAAGGGTCTAACTCAGGAGATTTTTGAATCAGTGCATTTGAAACCGGACAAAGAAATCTTATTTTGAATAAGTAAGCTTAATAACTATACAACTGATCCTTGGTCCTTGGTTGGCAGCCCAACCTTAGACTTTCAGACTGACTTCTCATCCAGTGTGTGAATGTTTTCTTTGATAACTCCAAGGTGTGATCCTCCACACTATACCTAAGACTTTGAACTATATTGTCTCAAGGCCAAGATTAGTTGTGGAGATAGATAGGTCAGAAAGGCAAGAGGTCAGGATGGCAAGTGGAGACTGGAGGTGAATAAACTGATCAGAAGGCTATCACAAGGGGACAGTCCTGGGACGATGGGGCAAAACTAAGTCATTGTACTGAAGAAAACATTGAGCTGGGAAAGACATTTTAGAACTGGAACTTAAAGAAATTATGAGGTAGACAGAAGTGTCAGGACAGAGGCTTCTAACCAAGTTGATAGCAATGCTGATAAAATAACTAAGATGAGGGCTGTAGGAAGAAAAGTGTCACATTTTATGGGGATGATATCTAGTTCCGATTTGGACATGTTGTGTTTGAAATGTCTATGAGTTACTGAGTAGGTGGAAGTAGAGGTTTAGAAGAGATATCAAGGTGGAAGTTATAGCTTTAGGAATCATCTGTTTACAGGTGGAAATAAGAGACATATAAATAAATACAATTAATGAGGAAATTCACAGATACAGAGCAGAGCTTAGAAGTCTGGCTTAACACCAATATTAAGGAATGGCAAGGAAGAAGGTATGTCAGGGAAGTCATAAGGTAGACCAGATACAAGGAAAGAAGTGTATCAGGAGCCAAAGGGAACTGGTCAACTGGATGGCCCACCATATGGTCCTCCAACATTATCACTAGAGATTTCCTTTTTTTTTGAAAAAAAAAAAAAATCCTTCCCCAGAGGGCTGGCACAAAGTTGTGAACTTCAGGTTTGCAGTTATCTCTTCTGGTGGTTTAGCCTTCTCTTATTTCTTTCCCCCCTTACTACTATTAGATCTATTTCTTTTGAACAAGATGATTTCCTTCCATTGCTGTATTCCTATCATGGAACATATTCTGCCAAATCTCAGAATAATGGTAATCTTCTTATGATATAAATTTAAATTCTCATTAACTACTACCTCTGCTATGTGCATTGGTTTATGAACATCTGAATGCCCTGTTATTCTTCCTAAATCCTTCTTTATTTCTGTCTATGAATCACTGTGCATTTTCTCCCTTAATATTTGTTTGTTTTTTAATCCCTGTTTCCTTATTAGTATAATGGTAATTACTGGAAGTACTCTTAGTGTACTGGTTAATTACGGCATACTGGAAGGGTATATAGAGTACAGTATATATATTTTATCATTTTAGTATAAATTTAATCAATTTAGCATATGTTATGTTTTATTTTTTTTTAAAGATTTTATTTATTCATTTGACACAGAGAGAGAGATTACAAGTAGGCAGAGAGGCAGGCAGAGAGAGGAGAGAGGAGGAAGCAGGCTCCCTGCTGAGCAGAAAGCCTGATGCGGGCCTCGATCCCAGGACCCTGGGATCATGACCTGAGCCGAAGGCAGCGGCTTTAACCCACTGAGCCACCCAGGCGCCCACATATGTTATGTTTTAGATTAAGGAATCTTGATCATAAGAATGAAGTTCCCGCCTAGCAAGCATATTAGAGCTTCACAGAAGGCAGAATGATGCAGTTATTGCTAGAAATGCAGTTGATCAACAGACTAGAAAACCAAGACCTCTTTCCTGATAAAATCTATTTAAGTAGCTACCCATTTCTCATTTTCCTCCTCTTTCATGCTTGATCCTTATTCTATTGTTCTCTAGTATAATCTATGCTTTCACAGCTTGAAGTGATAAATATTGAAAATACAAGAGTTTTTTTGTTTTTGTTTTTTGTTTTTAAGGGAAAGTGAACTGCCAAAAACTGTATTATCCACACTCATCCTGTGATTCCACCGATGTGCTTTCTGTAACTCTAATGGGAGAATGGACGGACCACTGATTTCCTGGACACCTAAAAACGATATCATTGCTCAGTAATAACTGGTACTCATGCTTATTGTTCAGATATTAGTCTTAAATAATTAATATTCCTGTAGTTAATAGTTCCTAGACTATTCCATTTTCAAGTCCTGTTCCAGGGGTCTGTTTAGGCAGAAGGAATGAAGAGTCAAAGATCCGGGGATGGATACCTGATATTCTATAAATCAGCTAGGCAGGAACTTCTTAACAAGTTCCATATTTATGTGTCTTCAGCTGCTGCTCAGGCCATTTCAGGTGTACAAAACAGATATGGGGCCATTGTGGGACTATCCTTTGATACCTGAGCAATAGATCTGCCAGAATACAAGGTGTTGACTGGTGACTAACATCAAGCTTGTTTTCAGTCTGTTCCATCCATAGACCATTTGCCTGTCTTTTGTCTTTATTTGTCGAGATTTTGATTTCTAGGATGTTGAGCTGAGATATCAGAGGAAAGCAGACTCAGAATTCTTTCTGCATTGTCCACACGCCTGAAGATAATCTCTTCACATAGCTTGAGCTAAAGGTTTTTTTTCTTTATCATTTCCATGGTTCAGAAGAATTGGAAGTGGGGTGTGTGTGTGTGTGTGTGTGTGTGTGTGTGTGTGTGATATTTAGGTACCTTATTTTATTTTTTTTGTAGCATTCACTACAACATCACCTATTCTGTGTGTATGAGAGAGGGAGCCGGAGGGAAAGATTATATTATTAAGGTCTATCCTCCTTCCTGACTGTAACACTCTGATGTTAGGGAATTTGTCTCTTTTGCTCACAAATGGATCCCTAGTACTGAGCACAGTGCCTCACTCATATTAACATTACAGAATTCCTTGTTACCATTGTAGATAGAAGTCTAAATTAAGTACATTATACCTGAATTTTTGAGTAAAGATTCTGGGAACCAGAGAGAGCAAAACTACATAAGTACCTCAAAAACTTACTTCTGCCTAGAGTTGACCTGTTTCACATTAGAAATATTCCTGGTACTAATTTGGCAATGATAAATGTTTTATGATTGACCGATTAATATAACTCTGAGTAGTTCATTGGATCTGGAGAGCATGGGTAGAAGAAAGAGAAAGGCAGTAGACAAAAGTTATTCTTTAACAAGTGTCACCTAACTATAAAGTTCAGAGTCACTCCTCTCAAAAATGTTGTTAATTGCAACATGTTTTACTTTAGGCCAGGAAAAAAAAAGTCCTCAATGGGGAAGGCTTATCTAGAGTTGGTTGATTTTACTATTATGTTGTCATAAAATAAAACATACCATGATTACTGCCTGATTTAGTCTACATCCAAAATGTTGGGTAAGTTTTATCTGAAACTACTCCATAGGAAGTTACCTCACTCCTGCTTATGCCAGCATTATAAAAAGGAGGAAACTAACATTTATTGAGTGCCTACTATATGTCAGATGTTATCCTAGATATTTTAGTAATACAATAATATTATATTCATAATAAACAAGTAAGGTAAGTATCATTAATTCTGTTTTACAGAGGAACAGCATAAGGTTTGATATGCTAACTCACTGGGGCTAAGATTAAAATCCTGTGGGATTTTTGACTGATTGATTGATGATTAAAATCCTGTGGGATTTGTGATTGACTGATTGATGCTGTATCAGGAGAGGAAAACGGATCAAGTGCCCCTTTGAAAGGGGCCTTGAGTCTGCTTAGTAGGAAAGAGAATCATGAATAATTAACAGTGTCTGCCCATGGGTGAGGAGGGGCCAGTGGTAGCATACATATTTGATATTTGTTATCCTAACAGAAGGCCATGCCCCCTTCGAGAAAATCTCATTGGTTCAGACTCATCAGCAATGTCCTCCTCCTGGCACATATGTCCTGAGTTGCTGGGCCAGAGACACTGATTGTTGCTTTTGTGTCCCTAAAGTTTTCTAGTGTAGACATTTTCTTGAATGGGCACCGGATCCCCACAGGGGACAAGAACAAGGATTGACTGTGGGACACTTCTAACACTGCCACACAGGGGACTCACAGCCATCCATTTATCACTGGACCCAGTCTATATCATGCCCTTCATGGTTTATTAAATATTTTTGTTTTAGATTCCCTTAATAAAATCCCCTCAGAGAGCTCACAACTCAAGGCTGTAGCTTTCATTTTTTGTTCTTTTTTATTGGGTACATTTTATAGGGGAGTTTGAAATTGTATGCAAAGATTTATTTCATAATTAAAACATAAAGGATGGCTTAATGGGACTGCAGGGTGCTAAAGGGAAGGATTATCACAGATGCACATTTGTAGGGAACAGCTTTGAAAAATATGACTTCCGGTCATACTGCAGATGAAGAAGAGAGGAAAAACACAGTGTCGGAATTTCAGTAGTAAAATGTACTGACTGGAACACTTTGCGCCATTTTTACCTTTCCCTTCTACCTTTTCACTAGCTAACCAACACTCCTCCTTCCTCTTTCATTCGCCAGGCTTTTCTGATCTTCTGAGCCGGAAGGACAGGTCCCTCCCAGGTGGTCAGCCTCTGGGCCTGGGCCTATCGCCGCGCTCGCACACCAGTGTTTGGCACGTAATAGCACAACCATCATGCTCACGGTGAGTTTGCAGCATCTGTCTTACCCAGTGGACTGTGAGCAATTTGAAAGCAGGAGGCCATGCCTGTGCTTTTGTACTGTGCTTGACACACAACAGGGAGTGAAACAGGTGAATGAATGTGTGATTACATTAAAGAAGAGGAGGGACAACAGAAGAATCGGGAGAAGGGGACTTCATTTTCAGCTTGCACACAACTTTTTCCTGCGACTATGAGGCTTTTACTTTATTTGTGTCTCAATTTTCTTGCACACAAAACAGAAATAATGCAGAATTCCATTCCTTTCTCATCTCTATAATGAGAGCTTTGATCTCGAGAAACCCTTGGAAAAGAATTCACATATGAGAAATTAGACTGATTACCTGAAAAGCATGAGTGAAGCAATTTCTCAGGACTGAGTCTATAAAAGGCTTAAGACTATTTTTGTGTTTCACTAGAATAAAACACTACAGTCATCACTTTAAAACCAAGACTCTCAATAAAAGTTTTACATAGACATTTTCACCTCTAATAAGTGTTTTACAATTAATTTATATATCTTTCTATTAAAATTATGGCTAGCCAGACCCCTTCCTCTGGTTTTGGTCAAACTCTTACAATTTTTTTTTCAAATACTCTGCATACTAAAAGGCATTTTCCTCCTGTATAGCTGGTCTTCCATCGAAATATTCAGAGGACTCGGAGGTTTTGCAGGCCCCACAGTATTCCTTCTGTGTTCCCACAGATCCTGTCATATGGTCTTGATTTTTTTTTTTTTTTTTTTTTTTTTGGCTTGGAGACATAAGAAGAGTGTTCTAAGGCCTGGGTTTACATGACCTTACCTAAGGCTGATTGCAGAATCGCATGTATATTCTGCCATAGATTTTACCTCTCGTTTCTCTTCCCAAGACTACTAATTCCTGAATTTTAAGTGTCACAATATTTAAGTATTCCTTAATTGAGCCACTGGTATATATGTTATTAACTAAAATGCTTATATCTACCATAAGAAGAAAATATCGGAACAAACCCCACCCACATATAAATGCATAAGCGCCAAGATTAATGCCTCGTTTCACCATTAAAGAGATGAAAAATGTTCACCTAGCCCAACTAGAGCACGCCACTTACTTCTCAGTTGAGCGCACATTAGCAAGTACCCACTCCATTTAAGGCACTTGGCCCACACCACAATGACACACAGACAATCATTTATTCCTTTAAAATGGTGGCTTGGTCAAACACTCAGGCTCTGTGACTCTGCTCTTCTAGGCAGTTACATCTTCTTCAGGGCCCCACAATCTACTAGGTAGGTACCATTACTTCATGCATTTTTAATGAAGAGAACTGAGGTAAGATTGGATGTGGAGAGCATCTGAAGGAACCACAGGAGAAGAACAGATGTGGAAAACAGAAGAAATGTAAAGTAAAGGGTGAAAGTCGGAAGTCAGATGTGCAGAGGCCTATCTCTACAGCCTTGTGACAGAATGTCGTAAGAGAATTCTCATACTTCTGGCAATTACTGCTGAGAGTTCCAATGGGAAGTCAATAAAAGCTTTAGGAAGGAAGATAATAATCCTTTCCTGCCTACATCTCAAGGATTAGACCGAGGGCCATATAAAATAACACTTGAAGAGTGGCATAATTATGAAGTGAGAAAAGGAGGAAAAAGAGAAGTCTATGCATAAAATAGTAGTGACTCAACATCTGCTAAATTGCCTTTGTGTTTTATTAGATTGTCCTATGTTTTTCTGGGGAAAAGCCAGGCCTATTTCATCTTTCTTGCCTGTTTATATATACACAGCCCCAAGTAAATGGTATTATGTTGTCTTAAATTGTTTGTAAGTACAAGGGAGCGCATATGCTCTCAGAATTTTTCACTTCACTGATTTTTAAGAGGTGGCAAGTAGGAGATATTTATCTGTTTCATATTACTCATATACTCTACCACTGCTTTATGAAGTATTTTCCAAGTGGGTTAGATAATGTAGTGGTAGGCACTGTGCTATAATGTTTTCTGTTATTGGGGGAAAATGTGATGATTTATTTTGGGTAAGCTATATTTATCAAGAACTGAAATCAATGAAACCACATTTTTTTCTTCAGTCTGGTTATATCAGAGTGGTTTTTGACCACGAGGACATTGTCTTTAGCCAGACCACAAATTTATCACTGTGAAGAATACAGGGCACATTTCTCATTGCAAGATGAAAATTGGCTTATGTTCTCTTTGAGACTTGTTTTGAGAAGGTCCATTGAGAGAAGGCCTTTTAGCAATTTTATTTTTCCCTGGGCACAAATGGTATTATGTTTATAAATATATCATCTTTTTGACTTCTCTGGTGGTATAAACAAATTTATCAGTTAACGAAAATTGAGAAATTGGAAGAGAAAGAAGGCATTTTACAATTTTTCAATGCATGAGCCCTGGAATTTCACTTTAAAAAAAACAACACCATTGTTCTTTCCAGCACTAACTAAAACAGCTTCATCAAATTCACTCTTTGAAAAAGACCACTGCACACAATTTTTCATTGCATTTTAGAGATCCTTTCAGAAGGAATCCAGTGATTCATGCTCATTTCCTTATTGCCTACGGCATCGTATCAAGGAAAAAGCAGAGTTTACATAAGGGCTTTTACTAAGGCTTGAAACTTCTTTCTGTTACTTACTTTGTGACCACAAGCACTGATATTTTACATTTTCAACCTCAGTTCTCTGTAAAGTGGAGACAATGATTCTAATCTTTTTGGAAGAGAAGGAGGATTAGTTAGCAGAATATGAAGTTCATTTTGCAATGGTGACAGGCACTCTCTACATGGGGATCTGTTTCCTTCTATTCTGTAATTTATTTCTTCAGTAAATATTTATTATCTATTATGTTTTAGGAACTTGACATTCCAAAGTGAACAAAACAGGCAAGGAAAAAAAAACCTACTTTAGCTTACATTCCAACTAGGGATATTGGCAATATGCAAATAATCAGTAAAAATACATTAATGCATAAACAGTTAAATATGTTAAAAAAAGTTTAAAAAAGTTAAATATGAAATGGAGAAAATAAGAGGTAGAAGAGGGTAAGGAGGGACAACTGGTAATATTAAACAAGTTGCCCAGGCTAGATATTTGTGCAAGGACGGGGAGGAAGGAAGGATACTAGTATGTGTGTCTGGGATAGAGCAATCCAGCAGAGAGCATCTAAGGCAATGACCCTAGGATAAGAGCCTTCTCAGTGTTTTATCACAACTAAAGAAGGACCAATGTGTAGGGGGAAGGGACAGTGAAGTGAAGGGAAAGTACTCTAGAGACATAACAAAGGACCAGATTATATAGAACATTAATTTGTAAGGACTTTGACTTTGTTTTTTGTTTGTTTACTTTTGTTTTTATTTATTTTTTTATTATGTTAAGTCAGCCACCATACAATACATCATTAGTTTTTGATGAAGTGTTCAATGATTCATTAGTTGACTGTGACTGAAATAGGAAACCATCGTAGGTTCTCAGACAATGGAGTAACATGATTCGGCTTACTTTCCAAAAAGGTATCTCTGCCTGGGGTGTTAAGAAGTGGCTGTAGGTAGGGGCAAAGGCAGAATCAGGAAGACTACTTAGGAGGTTATTTCAGTAGCAAAGGTAATTAATGATGATTACTAGGACCAGGGATATTACTGTGGAGGTAGTGAGAAATGGTAGAATTATGTTTGAAGAGTCAGTGGGATTTCCCAATCGATTGATTAAAGGGAATGAGAGGAATCAAAAGATGATTCCAAAGTTATTGTCTTGAGCTACTGAAAGAATGGATTTGCCATCAGGTAAAATACAGAATGCTATGGCTAGAGCAGCCTTGGGGATCAGGAAGGTAAAGACCTGGTTTGCATCTCTGGAAGTGTAGAATTTGAGATATCTATTAAACATTCAAATAAGTATGTCAGGTAGGCAGTTGGATATTCAAGTTTGGAGATTAGATGAGAAATCTGAACTATGTATTTAAATTCAAAAATTTCTTCAATGTATAATTGAGAACAATAGCTTGAGACTGGATAAGATCACCAACAAAGCAAATGTAGAAATAAAAGACTAAGCCTTGGGAGACTTCAAAACTTTATCCTTAACTTAATTTCAAATACATAACTGTATAGAAATGAAAAAAATACTGAGGGAAATAGATGCTAGATCCCTTTGGGGAAGAGTAAAAAAATCTTTTTCCTCTTGTGATTGAGAAAAATAGCAGAAGTGGATAATGATGCCTTCGATGAAACCAGAAAACTCTTGATTACAGAGAGTGATTTAAAAAGGGGGGGGAGGGGCGCCTGGGTGGCTCAGTCGGTTAAAAAGGGGGGGGGAGCTAGGTGGCTCAGTCTGTTGAGCATTTGACTCTTGATTTCCTCTCAGGTCTTGGTCTCAGGGTTGTGAGTTCAAGCCCCAAATGTCTTTTAGTATTGTTATGGATCATGACTACTTTTCTGGAATTTCTAGATCACTGTTAACCTGCGTAATCCATTTATTTAGAATCAGAAGTGACCTTAAAAGAAATGTTCATAATCGTTCAACAGATAAAAATTCACTGCCTATTCTGTGCCATTCAGTGGGCTAGATAGATATTAGAGGATCTTACTGTCAAACATGGAAGACACTAAATAGAGAGAGGTTGGAACTTTTTCCAGGTTTTCTCATTCACTCATCTTTAATCAATCTCTATATTCATTTCTCATACTATATATATATATTTAATTTTATTCACATTAGATTGATAATATAATTGAACTGTTAACAGGTACTAAACTCCTTGTACCCTATTTAATCTCTCTAATACTTCTTTGAACTAGTTACTACTATTACCTTCATTTTATGTAAGAAGTTGAAGCTCAGAGAAGGAAATTTATTTGCATAAAGTCTCAAAATGAATCACTGGTAAGTATAGATTTGAACATGGATATGGCTGACTCCAAAGCCTTTTGATTTAAACCACTATGCTATTAGAAGATAATAAAGATGAATTGTTGCAGACACAGCCAAAATTCTCATCTGCATTTTTTGAACTGCACTTGTCATAAATTCACCTTCCTCAGATTATATTGATATTTATGTAGCAAATTTAAGGAAAATCTAGAAAGTGCTTGGAGACCTGGGAATTCTACTGTTAAACAAAGTAGTCTCTTACACCTGTTCACTGTTCTGATGTTTGGTCTTTAGAAAAGCATAGTCCCCAGCACCTCGGTGACTCAGTTGGTTAAGTGTCTGCCTTTGACTCAGGTCATAATCCTAGGGCCCTGGGATGGAGCTCCCCACAGCAGGAAGCCTGCTTCTCCCTCTGCCCCTGCCCCTGCTCATGCATGTGCTCTTTCTCAAATAAATAAATAAAATCTTAAAGAAAAAGAAAAGGAAGAAAAGGGTAGTTCCCATGATACCAGCTTTGTTAGGAAGGTGAATGTGAGGGCGCTTTCCTTGCCCCTGAATAGCTTTGTGATATTGGAAAAAAAATATTTTCAGACACATACATTCCTCGATATGACACGTTGTAACATTCCTCAGGGTCTCTTCTTTCTGCTTGAAAATTCCTCTCCCTTTTACCTGGTTAACTTCTCATTTCACATTCATTGATTCCATTTCTTTCCAGAAGGTACCACCAAACTGCCAAGACCTGGTTCATTTTCTCTTCTCAGTGCTCCTATAGTAATCCCTACTTACTCTCATCCCAACACTTTCTTTCCTCCTTTTTTCCTTTCCTTTGTTTATTCATTCATTCTCTTATTTCCTCTTCTCTGTTGTATTCTTTCAGTGGACAAACATTAAATCAATTTCTACTATATGTTGGGCATACTTAATATATTGCATTGAAATTGCCTTTTTTATTAGTATGTTTGTCCACCTAGGCTCTGGGACACTTGAAGGTAGACTCTGTGTCTCCATGATCACTGTGTGTCTGGTGCCCAGTGCTATGTTTGCACCTGGTTAGAATTATTCACTCATGACTACTATCCTCTGTACCACCAGTGAACCTGGCATATGGTTCATTTATAGCATATAACATAGGTAATACTGTTAATGCAATTATTTCTTTCTGTTATGGACATTTGATTTTATATAAATGGAAAGTCGGGCATCTTCCATTTATATCTCTATCGATAGAACTTTGCACAGTTGACAACAGTGTAGAAACCTGATAAAAGAACTTTTGTTGAATGAATGATAGAATAACCAGCTGGTATAACATATGTTCTTATTCAAATTACTACCTAACCTAGAAGCCAAGAAATTAGAGGTCACCATTTATGAAAACCTGTTCTGTGTTTAGTATTAACAGAAATTATTATAATCATAATGATAAAAATAAACTGATTTTTTAGCTAAACTCATAACAGATCTCCCCTAAAGAATCAGAAGCAAACAATATCTAATACATGGCAAGGATATTTTACCCCTTTCCTCATCCAAATTGAATTGTAATAAACAGGCAGCATATTTTAAGCACGTTTGAAATGAAAATATCACAGCAACTTGGAGATAATTAACATGTGACCAGCTTGAAAGCTGAATTTTTTTCTTTTCTATAATTTTTGGATAATATGGGACTCCAAAATGTGATGGTGGAGAAAGGCAGTGTAGCATAAAACAGTGAAATTACAGTACTTAGGCTTGATTTTCCACTAGTTTTGTCAGTTAGTCACTAGTTTGAACAATTTACAGACTCTTCCTGGGTCTTAATTAACTCAGTTATAATTATTGGTAATGAAAATCAATCTTCCCTATATTTTTTAAATGTACTTATTTATTACAAGGCAAAAAAAAAAAGTCCCAGGAAAAGTGGGACAAACAGGAACACAAATGAAGTAATTATTTGTAAGAAGAGAGCAAAACTGAGATGCCGGGAGTTATAAAACTTGAGTGGTTAGTCCGTTTGGAGCTCATCCTCCAATCCCTCCCATGTTCCCACCAACTCCCTTTTGTGTGACTCTCCTTTCTTTTTCTTCCTTAATGAAGATACAAAGGTTCCAACCTCCAAAGCAATTAGGTAACTCGGGGAACCAAAGAAACTTCCTAGAGAATGTTCCTATCGACATTAAAATGTTGATATGCCTTGCCTTCCTTCTATTTTACAGCTCTGCACTGAAAATAAATAAGATACATTTCCTTATAAGTGAAAAGCAGGAAATCATTCTAACTTCCTGTCATAAAGCTTCTCATTGATTTACTTTCTGGAAAGTCATTTTGTTTTTGCTTTTTCCTTTCAGTTAGGTTTGTTTGAAGGTTGCCAGACTTGGCAAATCCACCTGAAAGGGTTTCCCGCAGCTTTGGTTTTAGACATAGGAGCCAAAGATCTGCTATTAACCCATCCCAAATTCTTTGACAGAAACGAATTAAAGATTCTTTCTAGGACAGTTTTTGCATTTATCTGGTGGGGAATGGTGTGCAATGAAAAAGTCTTGGCAGAAGCTTTTAAGGAATTCTCTGAATACTGAACCCCAATTGTTGCTTTCCACTATTTTCCCCTTCTTCCTTGCTCAAACCAGATTAGACCGCACTTGCAGTCTTCTGTCAGGGAAGAAATTACCTTCTCCTTTTGATTTTAATTCCTAATCAGATCTCTTTGTTGGTCTTTTTTCCCACCACATCATCATAGACTAAACCGCAAATGGCTTCACATTGTGATCTGCAAAATTTCATTACTGTGGTTTCTCTCTTATCCTCCTCTTAAAATCCCCATTTTAATCTTTATTTTTAAAGTGTATCTTTATGTATTCAATATTTGAATAGCCCAAATAGTATGAAGTATTTTAAGTTCTAAAAATTGTAAACATGCAAGGAATTACAGAACAAACATAAAAAATCCAGATTTAACAAATGGCCATTTTTGGTCATAATTATTTCAAAGTACACACACACAGCTTACAGACAAAATTAAAATCTCTTGTAACTCCCATCTGACTCCCTTCCTTCTCTCTCTCCAGATGAAACCACTGTTCTGAAATAATGTTTTTAAACAATATTCACTCTTCACATTGTGACTATTTGAATAATGTTTATAGAGCAGTCCACCATGACTGCGTAAACTTTCTTATTCAGTTCTTGGACATTCCTGGACATGATAATTGCCTTGCTCCAAACTATTCTTTCTACTAGAATGTAAACATCATAAGGGCAGATGATTTTATGTTTTAGTCATGGAAATATTTTTAGCTCTTAGAACACTGCGTAGGGCAGAGGAAGTGCTAGGTATATAGTTGTTGAACAAATGACTAAATGATTCAATAATGATTTTAATTTTCCTTAGAATACACTTAAAACTCATCTATGTTGCTTCTGCTGATATAGGAATCTGTGTCCTTGGGTGCTCTCTGTTGTTAACACTCAACATCTCACTATTCTCCGTCAATATTTAGGACAATCATCTCTTTGAGGGCAGGGATCCCATTTATCCTATTCCTTGCTAACATAGAAATCTGAAGAGTGTTAGAGAAAGAATAAAGACTTGCCGTCTCAATGAGAATAAGTTGGATTAGAGACATTGTTTGTGTTCTGCACTCCCTCATCCTCCATTTTTAAATTTCCTTTTTTTCTTCTTCCTTGTTTTCATGCTAGATTCTCTTTCTCTCTTTTCCTACTTCCTTGTTCCTGCCAATTTATGATAGCTATTAAGAAATTGGCTAGCTTAAAATTTATTTTAATGACTACTTAGTGGTGGAAATATATTCTCATAACATAATCCAATATTAAATGAATATATGTTTACACACAAATATGTATGTACGTGTTTATGAAAAAGTCACTGCAATCCCAGCACTTACAAACATCTTTTCTTACCAATGAGTCATCTTCATTTCAACTATCTATCATATGACTATACACAAATATACAGATATATGGATAAATATATAGATATTAATGTCAGTTGATTGCCACTTTTAGTTGTTTTACTAAACAATTATTCAGTTGTTAGTTGGCTCAGATCTCTTGACCATGCTACCATTCTTATAGAACTGGTATATAGGATTAAATAAATCAACATTTGTAAGATGCTTCAAACAGTTCCTGACACATAGAAAGCATAATATACGTGGTAGTTGCTATCTATTATCACAATGAGGGCACTGACCCAGAGGTGACCTGAGCTGTCATGTTATAGGGTTGCAGTAGAGTAACTATAAGCCAAGTGGGTAGAAGGAAGACTTAAAATATTCCCTGAAGCTAGCCCCAGGCATCTCTGTGGTGGCTTTGGAAGAGCTGAAGCCATCGGAGCAGTCTTCTGGCTAGAGAGCAGCCCCAAGTGATCTGTTACTTTGAATCAGAGTCAATGAGATAGTCGCAAACAGCTATAGGGTCCTTGGAAAAATGCCGTAGATCTCAATTAAAGGTTAAACTTCACATAATATCAATGCAGAAACCTTTCCAAGTTTGGCATGTATTGCTCCCTCTTTCTCCTCCCCTACTCCCACATACACACCCACTCACATGTATGCATGTAGCCAGATGAAAAGCTTTTCATTCTTCTGCTTGAAAACCTCTACTGACCCTATACTGTCTGCAGGATAAAGTCCAAACTCTTTAGTTAAAGCTTATTGTCACAGGATGGCCCTAATATGTACTTTCCTCTTCATTTGTTAACACTCCCCACGATCTTCCTGCTGGTTGACATACATTGACTGAGTGCCTGCCCTGTGCCAGGCATCATGTCAGATGCTGGTAATGCAAATATGATTGAGATAGAGCTATGTCCGTAAGAAACTAATGATTCAGTAGGAGAGGAAGATAAAGGTAAAGGCCATTAAAATCCAGTTTGAAAACTGACTTAAAGAGGGAAGCAGAATTTGCTTTAGAAATACGGCATAGGGGGCTTCTCAGTCTAAGTACGTCAACAAAGATTTCCATAGAGAAGGTGACATTTGAATGGAGTAAGAAAGGATTGAGTCAGAGTTACTCCAGTGACGCGAGGAGGAAGTGTCTTCCAAGCAGAGAAGATAACACAGGTATGGACATGGAGGAATAAAATGGCATTGTGTATAAATAATGTTTTATAAACAGCTCTTGATGCTAGGAGGTAAAATGGGAGTTGTCAAGCGCTAGTGACTGAAACTAGAAAGATTATAGGAGGGTGGGGATGAGAGGGAATTTTGTATGCCATGTTGAAAACCTTGGAATGTATTCAGTAGAGATGTGAAATCTGCTAAGTGTTGAACAATGAAGTAAAAGGACAACTCTGTATTTGGATACATTATCCAGTAGCAACATGAAAAGCAAACTTAGAGTAATGTGGCATACGTTTGGGAATAGGGAGGTACACTGGGAAATTACTGCAGTGCTCAAATGTGACATGATAACCTAGTAAGGGAAGAGTTGTATAAATGGAGAGGAGGGGAGGGAATAAGAATATTCAGCAATTCAAATAGCCAGGCCTGACAAGTGACTGGATATGGGTGGCCAGGCATAAAGAAGAGTCTAAGACGGCTCACTTCATTTTGGTTAGGGCATTTAAGAGAATGGTGGTGCCATTTAAAGCCTTGGGCTTGGTGTTACACACTCCTTCTAATATGAACTTCTTTACTTTTTAAAAAGTGAGTTGAAGATTATACCTCAAATTATACTTTCTCAAATTCTCCATGTTAAGTATGCCCTCTGTCATTCTTCTATAATACTTTGTTCATTCCTTATCTACCTGCAGCATTTTGTACACTGTGCTGTCACTGTTTATGTGCTTTTCTCCCCTAGATTCAAGTTTCTCAAAAGCTTTCACTATATTTTATATTTCCAGTTCCTATCATATTTTCTGATTCAAACTAAGGAGCTTGTTCTATTAATTAACCCATACTTGAAAATCTCAAAACATGTCAAACCGATCTTGTCTAAAACCAAACTATTGATCTTTATCAAAGAATGCATTTATTTCTTCAGTCTTCAAGGCAGAAAATTTGGTACCTTTACATAATATCTACAGCAGTCAATTCACCTGTATGTCCTGCTGATTCTACTTCAAAAGTATATCTCAAAACTTCCAATGCACTATTTAGTCCAGGACACCAAGAACTCCTGCCTGCAGTAGCAACCTGCAGTAACCACCCAATCTGTGTCCCTTTCTCCCACATTCCATCCCTCTCCAAATTATTCTCTTGGACAGCTACCAGAATTACATTTTTGAAAATATACATCCAATCATGTTGGGGTTTTTTTCCTACTACCCTCCCTGCAATGGTTTCTCATCATACCTCATACCAAACACTCAAATCCTGAACATGTTCTAGAAGGTTATATATGCTCTAGTTCCTGCTACCTTTCTGATTTTCCCATTTGCTTACTCATATACAGACCTTATTTGTGCTTTTCTCTCAGCCAGAAATGCCCTTCTTACCACTCTTAGCTAGCTATTTCTATTCATCATTTAGGCTTCAACTAATTTTCACTTCTTCAAAGAAGAGTTACAAATTTAAACTATGTCTTCCCTAATATTTTCATTTTATTAATTCTTGTTATTTTATTTCATATTAAACACAATTTGTGTGTGTGTGCATGTGTGTGCGTGTGTGTGTGTGTGTGTGTGTGTCTGTGTGTGTGTGCTGTAACTCAACTCATCCATTCAACTAAGTTTACTGAAGGCTTTATGTTCAGCACTGAGTTGGCTCTGGGAATACCAGGATGTATGAGTATCAGAAAGCTCATGATCTGATGGTGAAAACAGGACTCAAAACTATTAGAAGGCACTTGAATGTTTTATTAAATTTTTTTTTAAAAAGAAGTCTTCCGTATCAATGCCAATCATTGAAACAAAGTCTTAATGTGAGCAGGTCTCAAAAGGTCTGGGATCATAGGATTTGTAGAACCAATCTTTTGGAATTGCTAATTTGACTACCCTGGTTAATCTCTCATCCTATGAGGGATGGAGTCTAACACTGATTTTTATAATCTTCTAGCCTCTAGACGTTTTATACTAGATCTATGTTAATTGTAAACCACTAGATGACCTGATACCCCATGTGGTGGGCCCTCGCCCAGAATGTTTTTTTCTCTTACTTTCCTTGGAAACCAAGTTGTATAGGTCTTTTCCTCATATTCCATGTCCCCAAATCTGCCGTTTTATTATATTGTACTAATATTCTTACCTTTTTGCCTCCCTTATTAACTTCTTGTTTAAAAAGATTTATTTATTTATTTGGGGGGCAGACTCTCCACTGAGCATGGAACCCAATGTGGGGTTCAGTCCAAGGGCCGAAGAGATCACAGCATGTGCCAAAATTGAGTCAGGCACTTAACTGACTGAGCCACCCAGGTACCCCCTTATTAACTTCTTTAAGATAAATGTTGCAGCTTTATTTCTTTATCTTTATTTCAATGGTAGGCAAATAGGCATGTAATATATGCATTTAATAAATGTCCACTGAATAAGTTGGAGCAACAGATGAAGGGTATTAGATTCTGTTTTTGTACTGTAAAAATTAGAAATAGCTATGAAATATAATCTTGAGAACACAATGACATATTCGTTTATATGTTTGGGAGAAAAAAAGAACGTAAACCAAAACAACACAAAAGCCAAACAAACAAAACAAACAATAACAGCAAAAACAAAAAACAAGTAGAAATGAGTTTTACCCTGTTCTAACATTATTTGAAAACTCATTAGTTAGAGCTCCCTGGTTTAAACTAAGGAAAATTACTAAGAGTAGCAAAGTTTTGACAATTTCCATCCAACTCTGTGCTACCTTTTTGCTCTTGGATATGTCCTGACATATTTTAGTCTTTTCCTGGCTAACAGCTCTCCCTCTCCACCTCAAATGATGGTGAACTGGGTCCCTGCTTAGGACCTTCCGGGAATATCCTGAGGATGGGCTGAAAAAGTCTAGTAGAAAACCTAGGAATTCTGATCTACTTTGGGGGTGAGGGTGGGCATATTGACCAATCTCTTCCTGAGATGTAAAGATTTTTATGATTAGCCCAGGCATTGGGAAGTCTTCTGTCCCTAAGGGAATTCTTAATTACATGAACGAGACAACCAAGATGAGAAATACTTGGAGTTGTGACCCCCTCCACCCATGTCTTTGTCCTTTTGCAGTTGATTTTTGAGGTATGTACCCAAGCTGACATTGTGAGACATATACCTGTGAGGTCATCAGTGGGCCATGACCCCAGCTGGCATGCCTTGCAAGTGTACTCATCAAAGACATACTCGTTTTCTTTACAGGGTGTACAGGTCCAACAGCAGCTGACTTCTCCCTTCCGGATCACCTAAGGCAAATATTTAAAATTTTGATTATTTTTTTGGATAGAGAAAAATCCAGCAATCCATTATTCAAATATGCTGCTTTGCAAAGCAGAAATGGCTTTCACATAAATTATTTCAAATTTTATCAGATAGGCAGTATAAGTATTAATATTCTCATTTTATAATAACATCTGAAGCTGAGTTTAAGTGATCAGTCCACATCATAAAATTAGTTGGTGATAAGGTCTGGAATTAAATTAAAGGCAAGTCTTTGGATACTTAGCTTTAGATAGCTATATTTAATTAAGTGCTTGTGTTTGTGCTCATATACAAATACATTCATTTACATATGTATGCTTGTAACTGAATTTTCCCCAGGGTCTGACTGTCGTTCTTTAAAATTAAGAAATTTTACTCTTTGAATTTACTTTGGCTTCCTTCCACTAGCTGAATAATTGTTAGCAAAAGACATCATACACCTGCTACAGTTAAAAAAATCTACCCATATTGATTAAAAAATCATTAAAAATTTCCACTGAATTAAGAGGTAGAACATGCTTTCTTTTTTCCTGGAGTTCATTTCTTGGTCTCTGTTTCTACTCAAAATATGGTTCAATAACTCACAGCTCAGTCTTTCCTATTCTAGTAGCTTTGATTTGCTTGGGATGATGGTGGATAAGTTCACTGAGAATATTATATACCCCTTCATCCATTAGATTTTTTTTAAGGCAATGGAAAATAATTGAAATAATTTAACAGTTGAAGGAGTCCCAGATGTTATTCTTTAGAAATGGATGTCTTTTATTTTTTTCCACCACTGGTGCATGAATAGCCTCTGTGGAATAGAGACAGCATTCATTAAACATTCCTATAAATAATTAAAACTCTGATTAATCACCAGCAATAACCAGACACAGGGATGATTACCCTGTAGATTCCTTGTCCTCCATGCTGACTCTATTACTGACCTTCTACAGTAACAATGTCTGGATATTGACTGATAGCCAGATACAATTGGAATCTGGCACCTCTTTATATTTTCTATCCCTTTTGCTGGCTCTTAACACTGCAAGCACACAAGGAGAGAATGATGACGAAAGGGTCTGAATCGTCCTTTCCTTAAAATAACCAGATAAGTGAGGCAGAGTTGTTAATTAGACATGCTCAATCTACCTAAAGTATTCTTCATAATAGTACTTATTGGCTGTTTTCTGCATGCCGTATGCAGTTATCTCATTAAAACATTAGAGTGGCTCTGTTTAAGGTGGCTTGTTTTAGTTCATTCTTTTTTTTAAGGGACAGAACAAAGGTGTAGTGAGCTTATATACCACATACAGGTAAATGAAATATCAAACAATAGCCTTTGAACTTCAAGGCTCATATATGCAGAGCCTTATTGGTCTATATAAAGGTAGAGTTCAAGGTCGGGTAAGGGGATGGGTGAAATAGGATGGGGATTAAGGAATGCACTTATCCTGATGAGCACCAGGTGTTGTATGGAAGTGCTGAATCACTAAATTGTACACCCAAAAGTAATATAACACTGTATGTATAACTAACTGGAATTAATAACAACAAATATAGGGTTCACGATATTTTGAAAGAGTAGTAGAAAGAGTCCTGGTCTTGAGAATCAAGAGGCACCAGGGTTCTAGTCTTTCTTGTAGCCACTAAATAAATAGTTGTGCAGCTTTGAACAGTCCCCCAGCTGATCCCAAGACCAGTGCTTTTAAAGTAACATCTAGCTTTATAGGCTTTCCTGAGGATTAAATAAAATATCACAGTGATTTGTAAACTGTAGGACACTCTAAAAATGTAAGCTATTTTATTAGTAATATGCATATAAATATTTACATAGAGAAATAAATTTTATTTTAAGGTAATTTCAACCACACTTCGTAAAACTATTGTTGGACAATTACTAGAGTTTGTAATGCAAGCAAACATTGGAAATACTGAAGGATTCTCTTAGCAGGGCATGGCAAACAAAAGCAGTTGCATTTTTCCTTCTAAAAATATGCACACTTCTGTACTTCAGTTTACACTGGTGTGTAAATTTGTGGGTTTTTTTAACCATAAAAATATCATTTCCTTTTCCTAGAATAATTCCAATATTACAGTCTTTTTTTTTTTTAAATTCTGGTGACAGCTTGGTATGTCTGCTTCTGATCATTTAGAATTGATTTTTTTTCACTTTTTTTCACTTGATATGTATGTTCTGTTTCATATTCATTTTGAGTATAAGAGGTAGTGATAATTCTGTTACATAGTGATTCATATTCTTTTTGAAGACCCTGGAAGTAGTGATGCTCCCTTTATGAGTAACAATATGTAACACGTTTGAACCTTTGCCAGGCCAAGTGTACTTCCCATGGATACTAAGTTAACAAATCTGAACAATGGCATGAGGTGTCGACATCTTTAATGAATTTGCTCAATGACACCCTTAAACCATATTAAGAAAATGTTGCCAATTGTATATTTAATGGAGTAAAAATGATATATGATTAGGAAAATAAAATTTGGGATTCAAAAGACTAAATAAACATTACAGATTAACTAGTATTAAAAATATGATACCAGGGAGTCAAATTCTTCCATTGTGTAAGTTATTCCCAGTAGAATGGGGTAGAAAAGTATATATTAAAAAACCTCCCAAATCAGCCATTCAGCATTTTGAAGTTATAGTTTCAAACTGTCTTACTGTGAAAGGCCAAAAAAATAACGTCCATGTGATAATTTACACAGGCTTATCTTTCTACGGGAGGAAATGGAAATTATGAACAATCAATATTCTGAGGGAGTCTAAAAAGAATTTCACATACAGAGTCTAATTGCAAGATGACTGGGCAAGTTGCTGACTGTCACTGAATATTAAGGGTTACAAACCTTTTCTGCAAAGGACCAGATAATAAATACTTTTGGCTTTGTGAGTCAGACAGTCTCTATTGCAACTCAACTCTTTAACTCTATTTATTACAGCACGAAAGCAGGCATAGACAATACATGAACAAATGAGCATGGTATACTTCAATAAAACTTTATTTTTTAAAAATATTTATTTATTTATTTGAGAGAGTGAAGGAGAGAGCACACGCGTGCATGAGCTGGGGGAGAGGCAAAGGGAGAGAGAGAGACAATCTTAAGCAGACTCCCCACTGAGCACAGANGACAATCTCAAGCAGACTCCCCACTGAGCACAGAGTCCAATGTAGGCTCTATCCCGGACACTTGAGATCAGACCTGAGCTGAAATTAAGACTCGGACACTTAACCACCTGAGCCACTNCAATCTTAAGCAGACTCCCCACTGAGCACAGAGTCCAATGTAGGCTCTATCCTGGACACTTGAGATCAGACCTGAGCTGAAATTAAGACTCGGACACTTAACCACCTGAGCCACTTAGGCGCCCCTCCATAAAACTTTATTTACAAAACCAGGCAGCAGACTGGATTTGGCACATGGGCTGTGGTTTACTAACAGTTGTTATATACCATAACAAAACATACAGAAATTTTTAGCTACTCCATAAGCTACTGTGCCATTTAGCAGATATTAATAAATTTATATTTATCTTCATTTACCTTGTCTTTCTTCTTTCTGGCCTTATACTTATCAAAGAGCAGGTCCAGCTGCTCCAGGTGTATACACTGCCTGAAATGTGGTACTGTAATATTTCAGTAACTATTTGATACATAAATAATCTGGTATCATTTTCCTTCCCCTAGGGCATTATACTCCAATAACTAAACTTCTTTCTGTTTTTATTATATCTTCATTCTTTCTTTTATGACTTTTTACTTCCTATAAGTGTGGCCAGAACTTACTTAGTCCAAAAGTAAATTTTCAATGTCCTCAAACTACCAGGACTGCCCCTTACCTGCTTTTCACCACACACTTCCTGCTGCTCAGTTATTCTTCTATCTTGTTTAGTCTCCAAATTCTATTTTCAGAAGGCTCCAGATGAAGGGCTAACCCCATTCTTCCTGCCTTTCCCTCAGTTCTTGTCTTCCTTGACCTCTCTCCTCCACTAACCACCACCTTGCATGACAGTGTGCTCTCTGGTTCTATCTCTCCTGGGCCTTGTTGTCTCTCACTTTACCTTTTCTTCTTGCTTTATGCTCTCAAAGGAGATCTTCAAAATCTATTCTACTTTTATTTTCTCTTTCAGGTTCAGTGACCGATCTACTTGAAAAGCTTCAACTTCAGCTCTATTCAATTAACTTCTAAATCTGCATCTTCAGGCTTATTTCTCATTGTTGTAGACCAATGTTTTCTATCACTGGCTACGTATCTCAAAATCAACAGACTGTCAAACGAACCCACTGCCTTTCTCTAAAACCATTCCCACTTTTCTATGCTTGACAATGACACTTTCTAGTTACTAAGACTTGAAACTGCAATTGATTGTCATAGACTTCTTTTTCTTCTCCAACCCTACATCTAATTGGTAGTCAGGGCTGACTGAGTATACCTGTCTATATAACATTTCTCTCAAATATCTCCCCTGCTCCCTCTCCATTCTCACTGTTTCCTCCACAATCCAGGGTTCTTGTCACCATTATCACAGTGTCCTTATTACTTGTCTCTTCTTTCTCTATTCATGTTTCATAACTACTCATGCATCTCACCTCCTATAGTCCAGCTTATTGTCTTTGTCAAGATTACTCTGACTCCTGGTTAATAAAAATTAAGTTCAACCTGCTTAGTATGACATGCAAAACTCTCCACAAATATGGCTTCAATCTATCATTTTGACTTTCTCTTTTGTAATAACTACTTAAAGCAATGAACCCTAGATTATTCACTGTTATTCCAGAACAGGCTTCAATTGACTACTTCTGTATCTTTCCTATTACTGTTCCTTCTACATAAGTGATCATTTTCCCACATCTCTCTCTGAAATCATATCCATTCTTCATGGTCCAGTGTCTGATATTTTACTTAGAATAAATCTCTCCTTTTCTTTTATATGAATTTATATACATGTATTTTTTTCTTTCTTAATGAAGTCATTGCATTTTATATGATTTTGCTTATTTGTGCTCATTTTTCCTCAGCAAGACTGTAAATCTGGCAGTGAATGTGTGTTACTTATTTTTGCCCCACTGATGTAAACTATTACATTAGTAAGAGTTTGATAAATATTTGTTAAGTTAATTAGAAATTAATGTGGTTTCCAACTGTGAACTTTAAAAGACTTACATGAGTATAAAGGGTGTGGGCAAACATGACTCATCATCTGGTTCAATCAGTCCAACTACTAAGATTATTGTGGCTCATACTATCAAAAGGAATTAATGAGAGAAAAGTAAAAAACAAAAACAAAAACAACCCCCCCAACCACAAAACACAGTTTCTGACATTAGAAGCTTAAAAACATAAAAAGACAAATACCTAAGTGTTTTAGAAATAGCCAATGAAAGGCCACCTCGGTGGCCCGGTTGGTTGAGTGGCCAGCTCCTGGTTTCTGCTCAGTCATGATCTCAGGGTTGTGAGACTGAACCCTGTGTCAGGCTCCATGATCAGTGCAGAGTCTGGTTGGGATTCTTGCCCTCTTCCTCTCCCTCTGCTCTTCCAATCCCTCTCCCTGCCCCCACTGCATGTGTACATATACATGCATTCTCCCTCTCACAAATAAATAAATCTTATTTTTTTTAAAAAAAGAAAACCAATGATAGTGAACACTTCTGAATTTACAACAAAAATTAAAAAAAAACATAGACTCCATTTTACCTTTATCTGGCCTTTCTCACATGGTTCACTGCACACGGATCTGATGATGTTGTTTTTCTTGGACCATACTTCATCATCATCCATTTTTAATTCTCCATTGTCCCAGCTTCCAACATTGATATAATCAAAATAATCTTTTCCCATTTCCTTGAAGTTCATTATTTCATACCTTAGAAACAAGAATATAATGATTATTCAGCTAAGAATAGAAGTTTTCAGCAATGAAAAAGCAATAGATTTCATTTCCCAAAAATGTTTCTACTGCCATATTAGTGACACTGGAATTTTCCATGACACTAAGCTTAGAATAACAAAAAAGCCTGTTGGCTTCACTTTCTCTTAAGAGACTTTTTTTTCTTTTTACCACCAAGCTTATACCTGAAATAGAAGATAATCCCATGTGAGAAGGTGACTTGACCTCAGCAGGATGAAAGACAGTTTTGAAATAACTTCAAGAAGTTTAAACCAGTACTACTGTTAGGCTTCTAAAAAAGGTAGGAAGGTTTTTTTTATCTCCACTCAAATAAAATGACAAAATTTTCCTTTACTAACCAAGTAAGAAATTTGGTAAACTTTTAATCTTGTCTTCAGCTTTAGGGAATGTGGGGATAATCTGGATAGGGCCTGATCTTACCTTTTTTTTTTTTTATCAATTGCTAAACTTATTGTATAGAAAGTACTTTTAGGAATGATGCTTAAAATAAGTCTGAAAACAATTTCTGAGGTTGGAAGATGGCAGCAGAGTGGGAGGATCCTAGACTTGTCTTTTCCCTCTAGTACAACTAGATAACTACCAAATAATCCTATACACCCTAGAAATCAACCTGAAGACTGGCAGAACAAACTCCACAACTAAAGATAGAGGGTAAGAAGTGTGGAGACTCAGTTTGGGAGAAAGAGGTTATGGCTGCTGTGTGGGGGAGGGGGCCACTGTTGCAGAGAAGGGTGAGAGACAGATTAACACACAGGGAAGTGCATGAGGAAAACAAATCCCCATGCCAATTGATTTGGAAGGCAAGAGGGCCTGAATTTCATGAGTTCTTGCAAACAGTGGGGCTTAAGTCTAGTGTTCTAAAGGTCAGTGGGCTTGGATCCAGGAGAACCTGAAGGATATTGGGGCTACTCTTGTAGAAAGGGCAGGCAAATAACCTGCAGATGTGCAGCATGGAAACAGATAGCTGAAGTGTGCCTGGGGCACACAGTGGTGAGGTTATCTGCTTATCTCGGAGCATGTCCTAGAGAAGCACCATTCACAGAAAGACTCCTGCAGGAATGAAGGAACTGGGAGATGCCATTTCCCTGTACTGCCCCTCAGCATAAACACAGAGCCACCTGTTGTAACCAGCCCAGCACTGACCACTCATTACCTAACTTGCTTAACAAGTTCTGACCCATGCTTCAGTGCAACTCCAGTGCAACTGCATTTCCCAGTTAGTCTTGCCTAAATCCCAGCATGACAGGCCACCTCCCCAAGAAGACCAGACAAAACTCCAGCTCACACCACATCTTCCAAGGCAGGAATTTTGCAGGGTGTTGGTTCTGGAGGCAGTGGAAATAGGTCTCATTTCACAAGCAGACCAGAGCACACCTATTAAAAATGAGTCACATTTAGGACTAAAAAAGAAAGTGGCCAGGGCACAATAGCAGAGCATGTGCAGCACACATTGGAGCTACTCGCTGAAGTCCCAGGCCCTGAGGAACAGGGGATACTATACTGTAGAGCACTATAGCACCCTTTCTTCATAAGGCCATTACCCTAAAGAACAGGAGAAATAGCTGAATTTCCTAACACAGTCACAGAGACTTAGACAAAAGAAGAAGACAGAGGAATTTGTCCCAAGCAAAAGAACAGGACAAGGTTTCTGCTAGAGATCTAAGTGAAATAGATATAAGTAACATGTCTGATAGAGATAATAAACATAAAGATACTCACTGGACTTGAGAAAAGGCTGTAATACATGAATAAGACCCTTAACACAGAGATGAGGAGTAACTTAGCAGAGATAAAAGGGCACAATAAAGGAAATGAGAAACGTGCTTTATAGAATGAACAGCAGACTGGGAGAGGCAGAGAAATAAATTAATGACCTAGAAGACAGAGCAATGGAAAGTGATCAAGCTGAATAAAAGAGAGAATAAAGAATTACAGAAAATAAGAATATACTTAGGGAAATCAGTGGCTCCATCAAATGTAATAGCATTCATATTATAGGGATCCTAGAAGAAGAAGAGAGAAAGGGGGCAGAAAATTTATTTGAAGAAATAATAGCTGAAAGCTTCCCTAATCTGGGGAAGGACAGAGATACCCAGATCCAGAAGGCACAGAGAACCATTTGAACAGTTTAACAAAATCAACAAAAGCAGATCCACACCTAGACATGTTATAAATAAAATAAGGTAAGGTAGTGATAAAAATTTAAAGCAGCAAGACAAAGGATAGTTAGATACAAGGGAAACCCCATAGGACTGGCTATCAGCTGATTTTTCAGCAGAAATGTTGCAAGCCAGAAGAGGGTGGCATGATATACTCAAAGTGCTGAATGACAGATCTAAACCCAAACCTATCAATAATCACATTAATGTAAATTATTTAAACACCAAAAAGAAAAAAAAAGTGCTGACTGAGAAAAATGAATACTCAAGAATACTCTATCCAGCAAGGCCATCATTCAGAATAGAAGGAAAGATAAAGAATTTCCCAGACAAACAAAAACTAAAGGAGTTCATGACCACTAAACCAGAAATATTGAGGGGGGGGCGGACTGCAAAAATATTAAAGGGAACTGTCTTTTTTTTTTAATTGTGTTGTTAGTCACCATACAATACATCATTAGTTTTTGATGTAGTGTTCCAAGACTCATTGTTTAAATACAACACCCAGTGCTCCATGCAACAGGTGCCCTCCTTAATACCCACCACCAGGCTCACCCATACCCCTCCCCCTCCCCTCTAAAACCTTCAGTGTGTTTCTAGGGGTCCACAGTTTCTCACGGTTCATCTCTTCCACTCATATGCACTCCCCCCCGCCTTCACTTTTCCTTTCCTTCTCCTAATGTTCTCCATGTTATTCCTTATGGTCCACAAGTAACTGAAACCATATGATAATTAACTTTCTCTGCTTGACTTATTTCACTCAGTATAATCTCCTCCAGGCCCATCCATGTTGATGTAAAAGTTGGGTATTCATCCTTTCTGATGGCTGAATAATACTCCACTGTATATATGGACCACATCTTCTTTATTCATTTGTCTGCTGAAAGGCATCTTGGCTCTTTCCACAGTATGACTATTGTGGACATTGCTGCTATGAACACTGGGGGGGTACATATGGCCCTTCTTTTCACTATATCTGTATATTTGGGGTAAATACCCAGTAGTGCAATTGCCAGATCATAGGGTAGGTCTATTTTTAATTTTTTGAGGATTCTCCATGCTGTTTTCCAAAGTGGCTGCACCAGCTTGGATTCCCACCAACAGTGTAAGAGGGTTCACCTTTCTCCACATTGAAGGGGACTGTTTAAGTGGAAAACAAAGCTAAAAGTTGAAAGTATAATGGAAATACAAAAGCAGTAAAAATTAATATTCCCATAAAAAATCAGTCAAGGAACTCACAAAATAAAAGGATGTAAAATATAATAACATATACCTAAAATGTGGGGAGGAGAGGAGTAAAAAAATGGGTTCAATCTTAAATGACCATCAACTTGACATAGACTGCTGTATGCAGAGCGGGTTATATACAAACCTAATGGTAATCATATATCAAAAACCACTAATAAATATCTAAAGAATAAAAGGAAAGAAATCCAAATAAATCTCTAAAGAAAATCAGCAAAACATAAAAGAAAGAAAGAAAAGAAAGAAAGAAAAAGAAGGGATAAGAGAAAATTTTCATAAACAACCACAAAACAAATAATAAAATGACAATAAGTACATATCTATCAGTAATTACTTTAAATGTAAATGGAGTAATAGGGTAACAGAATGGGTAAAAAACAAGACCCAAGGGACTACCTGCAAGAGTGCCTACAAGGGACTCTTTTTAGACCTGAAGACACCTGCAGATTGAAAGTGAGGGGATGGAGAAACATTTACTATGTAAATGGATGTAAAAAGAAAGCTGAAATAGCTAACACTTATCTCTGACAAAATAGACCTTAAAACAAAGACTATGAAAAAGAGACAAAGAAGGGGACATATAATAATAAACATACACTCAACATAAGAGCACCCAAATACATAAAACAGTTAATAAAAAACGTAAAGGAACTACTCTATAATAAAACAATAATAGTAGGGGACTTTAACACCCCACTTGCATCAATGGACAGATCATCTAAACAGAAAATCAACAAGGAAACAATGGTTTTAAATGACACACTGGAACAGATGGATTTAACAGATATATTCAGAACATTTCATCCTAAAACAGCAGAATACACATTCTTTTTAAGTGCACCGGGAACATTCTCCAGAATAGATCACATATTAGCCCACAAAACAAGCCTCAACAAGCCTCAACAAATTCAAGAAAATCAAAGTCATACCATGCATCTTTTCTGACTACAACGCTATGAAACTAGAATTCAATCACAAGAAAAAAAAATCACAAGGAAAGAATATAAATACATGGAGGTTAAATAACAGGCTACTAAAAAATGAATGGGTAAATCAGAACATAAAAGAAGAAATAAAAAAATATGAAGATGAAAGCACAACAGTCCAAATCCTTTGAGATGCACCAGAAGCAGTTCTAAGAGAGAAATTTATAGCCATACAGGCTCCCCTCAAAAAGCCAGAAAAGTCTTAAATAAACATTCTTACACTGAAAGGAGCTAGAAAAAGAGCAACAAACAAAACCTAAAACCAGGAGAAGGAAGGAAATAATAAAGATTAGAGCAGAAATAAATGATACAGAAACCAAAAACAAAACAAAACAAAATGAAGAATAAATCACTGAAACCAGGACCTTTTTTTTTTTTAAAACAATCAATAAATTTGATAAACCTTTACCCAAATTTATCAAGAAAAAAGAGAAAGGACTCAAACAAATAAAATCACAAGTGAGAGAGGAAAAATAAAAATCAACACAGAAAAATACAAATAATTTTAAGGGCACATTATGAAAACTATATGCCAATAAAGTGGACAACCTACAAGAAGTGGATAAATTCCTAGAAACATATAAATTTAGAAAACTGAAGCAGGAAGAAATAGAAAATTCGAACAGATCAATAACCAGCATAAAAAGTGAATCAGAAATCAAAAGTTCCTTACAAAAAAAGCAGGACCAGATGGCTTCATAGACAAATTCTACCAAACACTTCAAGAAAACTTAATGCTGGGTGCCTGGGTGGCTCAGTGGGTTAAAGCCTCTGGCTTCGGCTCAGGTCATGATCTCAGGGTCCTGGGATCGAGGCCCGCATTCGGCTCCCTGCTCAGCGGGGAGCCTGTTTCCTCCTCTCTCTCTGCCTGCCTCTCTGCCTACTTGTGATCTGATCTCTCTCTCTGTGTCAAATAAATAAATAAAATCTTTCATAAAAAAGAGAAGACTTAATGCCTATTCTTCTTAAACTATTCAAAAAAAAAAAATAGAACAGGAAAGAAAACTTCCAAATTCATTCCACGAGGCCAGCATTACCCTGATACCAAAACCAAATAAAGACACCACTAAAAAAGAGAAGTACAGGCCAATATCCCTGATGGACATAGATGTAAAAATTCTCAACAGAACACTAGCAAACAAATTCAACAATACATTAAAAAAGATCATTCACCATGATCAAGTGGGATATAATCCTGGATTGCAAGGTGGTTCAATATTTCCAAATCAATTGATATGATATATCACATCAATAAGAGAAAGGATAAGAACCATATAATCATTTAATAGATGCTGAAAATTCTTTTGTCAAAGTGCAGCATCCATTTATGATAAAAACTCTCAGCACAGTAGCTTTAGAGGGAACACACCTCAACATAATAAAGGCCATACATGAAAAATCCACAGCTAACATCATCCTTAATGGGGAAAAGCTGAGAATTTTCCCCCAAAGATTAGAAACAAGACAAGGATGTCCACATTCATCACTTTTTAAGAAAGAATTTTATTTGGGTGCCTTGATGGCTTAGTTGGTTGAGCATCTGACTCTTGGTTTCAGCTCAGGTCATGATGTTGCAATGGGATGGAGCCCTGTGATCAGCTCTGTATTCAGGCAAGTCTCCTGGAGGTTCCCTTCCACCCCCTCTCCTTCCCTTCACCCCTCCTCTCCACGCATATTGGCATGCTCTCTAAATAAGTTAAGTAACTAACTAAATAAATAAAATCTATAATTAAAAATTAAAAAAATTTTTTTTTCTAACCAATCTCTTACACCCAACATGGGACTTGAACTCATGGTCCCAAGATTAAAAGCCACATGTTTTACCAACTGAGTCAGCCAAGCACCCCACATGACTTTTATTCAGCATAGTACTAGAAGTCCTAGCTACAGCAATCAGACAACAACAACAAAACAACAACAACAACAACAACAACAAGGCATCCAAATCAGTGAGGTGGAAGTAAAACGTGTACTATTTGCAAATGACATCATACTATATATAGAAAACTCAAAAGATTCTACCAAGAAACAGCTAGAACTGATAAGCAAATTCAGTAGTCATAGGATACAAAATCAATGTACAGAAATCTGCTGCATATCTATATACCAATAATGAAGCAGCAGAAAGAAAAATTAAGAAAACAATCCCATTTACAATGGCACCAACATAATAAGATACCTAGGAATAAACCTAAACAAAGAATTTAAAGATCTGTACTCTGAAAAGTATAAACACTGATGAAAGAAATTGAAGAGGACACAAAGAAATGGAAAGACATTTCATACTCATGTGTTTGAAGAACAAATATTGTTAAAATGTCTATATTACTAAAAGCGATGTATACATTTAATGCAATCCCTATCAAAATACCAACAGCATTTTCCACAGAGCTAGAACAAACAATGCTAAAATTCGTATGGAACCATAAAAGTCCCAAATAGCTAAAGCAACCTTGAAAAAGCAAAGCAAAGCTGGAAGTATCAAAATTCTGGACTTCAAGTTATATGAAAAAGCTATATTGATCAAGACAGTATGGTACTGGCATAAAAATAGACACAGAGATCAACATAATAGAATAGAAAATGCAGAAATAAACCCACAACTATATGGTCAATTAATCTTCAAAAAACCCAGAAAGAATATCCAATGGAGAAAAGACATTCTCTTCAACAAATAGTGCTGGGAAAATTGGACAGGAACATGCAAAAGAATGAAACAAGACCACTTTCTTTTATCATTCACAAAAATAAAGTCAAATGGATTAAAGACCTAAACATTGAGACCTGAAATCATAAAAATCCTTGAAGCGGGCACAGGCAGTAATTTCTTTGACATCAGCCATAGCAACATTTTTCTGGATATGTCTCCTGGGGCAAGGGAAACAAAAGCAAAACTAAACTATTGGGACTTCATCAAAATGAAAACTGCCTAGCGAAGGAAACAATCAACAAAACTAAAAGACAACCTTTGGAATGGGAGAAGATATCTGCAAATGACATATCTTATGAAGGACTGGCATCCAAAATATATAAAGAACTTATAAAAGTCAACACCCAATAAACAAATACTCCAATGAAAAATGTCAAGAGACATGAATAGACATTTATCCAAAGAAGACATTTAGATAGCTAACAGACACATGAAAAGATGTTCATCATCACTTACCATCAAGGAAGTGAAAATCAAAACTACAATGCAGTATCACCTCACACCTGTCAGAGTGGCTAAAATCAACAACGCAAGAAATGGGTGTTGGCAAGAATGTGGAGAAAGGGGAGCCCTTGTGCACTACTGGCGGGAATGAAAACTGCTGCAGCCACTCTGGAAAATAGTATGGTGATTCCTCAAAAGGTTAAAAACCGAAGTGCCCTATGATCTAGCAATCACACTACTGAGTATTTATCCAAACAAAACAAAAACACTGATTCAAAGGGCTACGTCCACCCTTAGGTCTGTAGCAGCATTATTTACAATAATGGATATTGCAGATATAGAAGCAGCCCAAATGTCTATTGATTGTACTGATTGGTGAATGGATAAAGGAGAGTTTTACACACACACACACACACACACACACACACACACACACACAGAGGAATATTATTCAGCCATAAAAAAGAATGAAATCTTGCCATTTCCAATGACATGGATGGAGCTAGAGAGTTTAATGGTAAGTGAAGTAAATCAGTCAGGGAAAGACAAATACCACATGATTTCACTCAAATATGGAATTTAAGAAACAAAACAACTAGCAAAGGGATAAAAGGGAGAGAGGGAGATATAAATCAAGAAACAGTTATAGAGAACAAACTGATGGTTACCAGAGGAAAGATGGGTGGGGGTGTTGGGTTAAGTAGGTGATGGGGTTTAAGCAGTACACCTGTTGTGATGAGCACTAGGCGATGTATGGAATTGTTACTATACTGTACACCTGAAACTAATATAACACTGCATGTTAATGAGCTGGAATTAAAATAAGTAAAATAAGTCTGAAAATAGCTTCTAAAGCATNTTTTTTTTTTTTTGAAATTGCTTCATTTGTTTATTCAGCAAATACTTATTTTACATTTATTCTGTTCTAGGTACCACGCTTCTTGACAGTAAATATAGAGAGAGGAATAGTCAGATAAAGCCTCTGGATTCTTGGAATTTATGGTGTTACAGGGAATAAGATTAATAAATAAGAAATTCATAGATATATGATTACTACAAAAGAGAATTATAGGCTGCTAGGGGAATGATTAGGGGGCCTAGTGTCATCAGGAGATCCTTAATTACTTATCCGTTAGTCCGTCCAAGTATGTGATACAATTGGGTCTCCAGTAGTAGGTGGCAAACTTTANGGATGGAGCTAGAGAGTTTAATGGTAAGTGAAGTAAATCAGTCAGGGAAAGACAAATACCACATGATTTCACTCAAATATGGAATTTAAGAAACAAAACAACTAGCAAAGGGATAAAAGGGAGAGAGGGAGATATAAATCAAGAAACAGTTATAGAGAACAAACTGATGGTTACCAGAGGAAAGATGGGTGGGGGTGTTGGGTTAAGTAGGTGATGGGGTTTAAGCAGTACACCTGTTGTGATGAGCACTAGGCGATGTATGGAATTGTTACTATACTGTACACCTGAAACTAATATAACACTGCATGTTAATGAGCTGGAATTAAAATAAGTAAAATAAGTCTGAAAATAGCTTCTAAAGCATCTCATGCAATGTAAAAATACTGGAAGATACTAATACCTTGTGAGTTCTCAGCCTTTATTAGTTATTGTTCTTATTTTAAGTATGGGGATAGAGATGTAAAGAGGGAAAATTAATGTTCTTTTTTTTTAAAGATTTTATTTATTTATTATTTGAGAGAGAGAGAGAGAAAGAGAGAGAGAGAGTGCATGAGAGAGGGGAGAGGGTCAGAGGGAGAAGCATACTCCCTGCAGAGCACGGAGCCCGACACGGGACTCGATCCCAGGACTCCAGGATCATGACCCGAGCTGAAGGCAGTCGCTTAACCAACTGAGCCACTCAGGTGCCCCGGAAAATTAATGTTCTTATTTGCAAGATTTTTCTTGTGTGCAAAAACGTTTCCAGAGAAGCATTTTTGAAATAATTTCCAATGTCAGGACAGTGGATTAGCAATACCATCACTTTATCAGTTCCTGTAGACATAAATGTGGGTATGTTTTAGGTACACATGCCTTCACATAGAAACCTATGCTTTTACCTCCTAGGACTTATAGGATTGGCAGGTGGGCTTTGATAAATGCTCCCTCCATCCTTCCATGCTCAGCATAGTTAGCTATCTGGAAATTGACATGGATGGAAAACTTTTTAGCTTTTGGGTTCCAGTGACCATACTCAGACCAATGCTCAGTAAGGAAATGTTAAGAAAAAATCCAACATCAGTCTTTTTGGATCTACACTGTAAAATGATACCATTCTGTTTTTATTCCCAATCACAGTATTTTACAGTAGTGTCTTTTTCAGAATGACAATTCATTCTTAAATTGTGTTAGCTGTTCAGTAGCTTAAGGATCATCCTAAAGTGTTTTATCTGCAGTAAGTAACAATTTTGAGTAGCTATCTCAAGTCTACCTCTAAACGCAAAGTACCAATCTACAGGATACATAACTAAGTCCTAAACCTTCCCATTTTATCATAGTTCCAATGTCTACTATGCATACAGTGAGTTGAGATATTAAAAAATAGAGCACTAAGGCTAAAAAAGAAACTCGTATATATGTCACTACTTCAAATATATAGGCTCCGGAGACTTCCAAAGGTATTCTATGTGAGCCAATAAAGACTCTGTGAGCAAATAAGCTTTGAACATTCTAGATTGGGGAAAAGAAGGAATTATCAGTGTCGGGAAGCTTGTTTCTTTGCTGCTGCTGATATGAAGAGCTATGAGGGTTTCACTGCTAACCCCAAAGGAGCCTTAACCTTAACTCTCGCAAGGTCTATCCATACTGTGAATTTTACAGATAATGGAACCGAAGCTTGGTGAGGTCACCGAATGGGACCAAACTGTGGAGTGTGCAAGTGGCAGAGCAAACAGAAACTCAGCCTAGACTTCCAGTCCAATGTTCTTCTCCGTTAGACTGCTCTGAATCTATTTGACAGAGTGAAGAACCAACTTTCACTGCTCCTTGACTGCAGAACTCTGTTATATGTAGGAGAAATGGTAAAATGTGGAAAGATCCAATTTTTGTAAAATAAATGTGAAAACTGTATAGAACGGAAAATGTTATATTTGACAGGGAAGGGATTTCAAGAAAAGTTAAACCTTAATTTTGGTTCAAACCTGTCAACCTGGTCTAACTGTGTTAGAGATAATGAATCCTCCTCATGGGATTAGCCTTTAGATTTCTGGTAATTATTTCTTATCTACAAGAGAAATACAGAGATGGTCACTAATCGTTTGGTCGGTAAAATTATAACATTGCTGTAAACATCTTTGGTAGCAGTACATTAGAAAAAGAAATAGGTAAAAATAATTCTCCATTAAAAGACTTCTCCCTTCACTTGTCAATTGGTATGAATTCTTTCAATTTTCAGAGATGGGCTATCGATTTTATTCTCCTTCATAACTGAGAGAAGGTGAATATTTGAAAAATACTCTTAGATTTTAGGTAAGAACCAAAACACATAATGGCTTCCTGCAATTGTTTCCCATTATTTAATTCCCTCTCTGTCTCACTGTTTTGCTCTCTTTCACTGAACCTCTTGGTGTCTATATCTTTCTGCCCCTGAAACTTCTTTCTCATTACTGTGTAATATGTGAGACCTGTCTTCTGTAATATCTCTCCCTTCTTTCTTCTTTCTCTCTGCCCACCGCCTCATATCTCTTCCTTAACTGGCCACAGTTAATAGTCAAAATATACTGAATTTTTTAAAAAAATGAATTTTATATAGCATTTAAGAACAAAATAAAACAGATAAAATCTGTTTTAACCCAAAAGAAAAAAAAAGGTCCTATTAAAGCACTAAATAGAGACTAGAGGCAGGCAAGTTTCAGTTAACAGAACTAAAGAACTTTCTAAGTAGTTAAACTCTCTGAAAATTAGAACAGGCTTCCTTCTTCAGAAGATAGTGAGATTTTTCATTTTTTTGTTTTTGTTTTTTTTTCCTACACCAGGGGCTGAAGCAAGATTATCAGGGGGATGGCAGCCTCATGAGGGGGAAAGGAGTGTGCAGAAATTTAGATTTATATAGCTCCTAAAATCCTCTCAGTCTATAATTCTAATGCTTAGGTGTGTGGTTTTTTTTAAAGTTTGATTCTTAAATATGTGATAAATTGGCTGTTGGTCAAGAAAATAGACACTTTCAGCACAAATCCATGCAACAAAGCAATTATAATGATCTGTGTCTTTGGGGTTGGATTATTGGAGATTAAAGAGAAAGGACAAGGTGTCTTTGACAAAGTCCTTTAATGGAAACTAATAATGAAACCCTTTTCCAGGATACACATAGAACCATTACATACTCAACATAAAGAAAATGGGGGAAAAAAAGGAAAGAAAACTAAGTTACAGTCTCCTCATTTGAGTTTACTGATTGTGCCTGGGAATTGCTACTGTCCTTGTTCTGTTACTAATTGACTGCATGAGAGTGGGTGCAACTCTTCCTTTCTCCGAGACTCCATTTTTGTCCCAAGGGAAGTTAGGACATTAAAAAAAAAAAATAACCTCTATGATCCTTCTGTGGGCAGAGCCACATACTAAGAACCCTTGTGCAAACCTGCTCAGTATTTTCAAATTTCTAGAGTTCTAGCCTTACTTTCTATTTGTCACATCTGCTTCTGTCCACCCATTTCTCTTTCCTTGCCTCTTGGATTAATCAATTGTTTTTAAAAGTATTCTAATGGATTTTTAGCTATTTCTCTTGTTAAGGGACTAAATATGCATTCTTTCTTTATCTTCTACTTAAAGTTAATGTTTTGTCACTTTGCCATTGTAGAATTTTAGACTCCCTTTTTTTATGCCATGTTGCCAAATAGTTTACATGCCCATATTTATCAATCCCACAATATAATGTTAAAATTCTTGCTGTAAATAATGAGTTATACTTAGCCTAATGTGCCGATGTTGACTCTCCATGTTTCCCCTGCCCAGTTATTGTCAGCCCAGGCAGAGGTGAGGCCTCTTAAACCTTAGTTCTCAATGGCCTCTCTCTAAGAGGGTCAGAAAACTTTTGCTGTAAAGGGACAGTCAATATTTTGAGGCTTTGTGGGATGGTCTCGGTTGAAACTCCTCAGCGCAGCCCCTGTAGTGTGAAAGCAGCCAGAGACAGGCTCTAAATAAGTGGGTGTGACTGTGTTCCAATAAAACCTGATTTATGAAAACAGACAGCAGACTCTATTTGGCCCGCAGACCACAGTTTGCTGACCTGTGGTCTATACCATTGGTGGTAAATAGTCAAGGTCCATATTTCTTATCTGTAATTCTGAAATCCTTAGAGCTCTAAAAATTATATTTTTATATCTCACTTGGCAGCAAAACATGACCCAATCTGAACTTATCTGGTGGGAGCACTTGACCCGTCCTGTAATGAGCTCTGTATCACCTATTTATCACACTTTGGGTGACTATTTGTATGTTTTACTACAGAGATATTAACATGTTGATTAAAGAGAGCTGCTCCACAGCATGCTGGTGGCATTAGAGGACTGTGTTTCCTTTTCTAAATAGAAAAATTCTCAATTCTGTAACACACCTGGCCCCAAGGGTTTCCTTAAAGAATATGGACTGAATGTGGTCTGATTTGATGTGAGCTATAACAGTAGTACTGAAAATGAACTCTGTAATGGTCTGTGACCATTGCAAGGTGCCACCTGTTCCTGTTTCCTCTGTTTAAGATCTTCCTCTTGTGCCTCTGCCACTTTAGGGAACTCCCTAGTCACCCCAGGATTCTCTGGTTGATTTTTTAGTTTGGAATGTCTTCGACCCAGCAGAACTGTAACTTTTACTCCAATACAATAACATAGAATTAACAATAGAATAACAATAGAATGCCTACCAATATGTTTCTCAAAAAATAGTGGCTTTTCAGTTTTTGTCTTGTTGATAATTGGCAGGCTGGTGTATAAGGTTAGGAGTGAAGTCCCAGAGATTGAATTAGAATCTTGGGTTGTCATGTATTAGACTGTATCTTTGGGGAAGTCACTTAATCTCTGCAAGCCTCAGTTTGTGAGGCTTCAGCTGCAAAAGAGAATGATAACATTACCTCATAGGATTAAAATGTAGAGGACTTAGAGCTAAGTGTTTGGCTCAGAACACATGTTCAATAAATATTAGTTTAGAGATTTTGTAAATAGAACTGGATTAATCGGAAAAATAAAAATCTGCAAACCACCTTCCTGAGTTTGGTTCATGTCCTCAGAGGCCAATTAAGATTATTTATAATTAGTTACTGTAACATTCAACCTTTGAAATATGTGTAAATTCTCTGAACAATTGTGAATTCTTGGAAATTGTTTGCAAAATTTTCTGTCTATTGTCCTTTAGAGAATATCTATAAATTTCATCTGAATCTTACAGAGATTCATGTTCTAAAAAAGGTTAAGAACGAAAGTCCTAAGTACACCCCATGACAACATATTTAGAGGATTATGAATGAGACAGTGAAGTTCTGTCTGATCTATTAAGGTTTCCCACTGGAATAGAGCTGAGACATTTCTTTACTATCTGGTTTTGCGGAACTGGCTTGGGTGCATGACATGAAAACTCTTTGAATATTTGGAACTGTAGTTATCAAAGTTTATGAGCAAGTCCCAAGCTGATGTCAGTGTCTTAGGTATGCTCACAGGAATAATAAATCCACATGTAGATATCAGGGACTAGGCCTTGACTTGAGCCTACAGACTGAGCTCTTTGGTTGACTTGCCCTATGAAGCTTATGACAAACATGAAATTTTCTGTGGCCCTGATGAAATGCTTGTATTCCCTGTTCCCCATGGGTATATGGAACAGCCTAAAAGAAGAAAACTATATATGAAAAGTCAGCTTATCTTGGCAAAGAGCCTGCTTGGAGCAATATTCTTCAAGTCTCTAGAAGAGGAAAAAATATATAGCTCTCCTCTTGGCTGCATGAGTTGGAACTAGCTGTCACTTAGCAGTTCAGCTTGTGACATGGTAACAGCTGCCCCAGGGACCAGCTCCAGCTCACCTCAGTAGTACAGAAACCAGCGAGAACCAAGGTGGCTGGTACGCGGGTGGGCACATGGGGTGTGAGTCATGGAGGGAGTCGCGAAACCTTCTCTTGGCAGGATCCAGTGCAAACAGAGTGTAAAGACACCCTCTCCAAGCATACATGTCAAGCATAAACTGTTGCTGGAAGAATACTTGCGATTTTTATAGTGGGAGACCACAGGACCCTGACTGTGCCGACGTAAGGCAGAGTGAAGAGCCAGCCCTGCGACAGCTCAGAATATCATTTCAGTGACAATATCCCTCATGGATGAGAAGTCTCATGTGGAGAGTCACTTAAGAATTTAGAGTATGAGATAGATGTGAATTCTGGTACGTTCTAGTTACCTAATGACTTCCCTGGAGGCTGATCTGTAATAATGAGTAAGTTCATATTTCTCAGGCTCCTCTATAAATAATGAAAGGTGGAATTTCAGAGTAAAAGGCAATTTAGTCCTCAAGAAAGGAGAAAGTCCTCCAGCTAAAAGATAATAAAATAAAATGACTTATAACTTACTATAGGTACAGCAAACAATGTAATAACACCTCAGCCCAATTTGTGAATGACCAGAAATGGAATTGTTTCTGTTTCAAAATAGTTCTATGGCTCACAAAGAGATCAGAGTACAGGGAATGACGTGGAAAACATGTATAAAGAAACCACAGAGCTGTTTTTTGAATTTCTACCATAACGTGAGGCTCTTGTCTCTAAGCATGGGTCTCTGAAATGGGATGATTCCAAGAGGCTGTTTGGGAAGTCAGCATCAATAGGTGTACCTAGCCACAGAAAATGGGGCTCCCCTTCTCTATCTTTAATCCCTTTGTGATGTTGGAGCTGGTCAAAGATTACTAGTAAGACTAGATAACCACAAAAGAGAGAAATAGGCTCGTCAGAATCAATGGATAACTGTTCAGGTGCTATTGTCTAGAGAAAAATAATAACAGTACCTTCCTGGAGAGTCTCCATTCTCATCAAAGAGGATCATATCTCCAGAAACCCCAGTAAAATTGGTTTTCATCAGGGAATCCAAAAGTTTCCGTCCATCGATTGGCTTCATTGCATCACAAAGGCCCGCGTAGCCTGGACAGAGGGACATCTGCATGTTGTGGAGTCCATAGGCCATGGAATAGATTGCATTGATCACAAATCCCATTTTGGAATCTTGAACGTGATGTGTTCTCAGAGTCAGAGAACCTGTTGAGAAACAAATTATGGATTAACTATGAGATTTAATTCTACTATAGCTCTCTCCATGGATTCTGAATAATTGGAGAATTCACAGGAACAATTTATCAGAGTTAGAACCACAGTAAATGCAAAGATACATATGCCAGCATAGTATGCTTACTAGTTGTCTTCTATTTCCAGGTTTTTCTCCCCTGAAAACCTTGAAGAACGATCTGAATTCCGAATAGTAACAAGGTTCACATCCTCTTTTACCAATCTCCAGGGATGCATGCAGGAGAACACTGTATTTCTGTACCAGAAAATTTATCTGAAGGACAGATTAATCTCCTTAGTACTCAACTATGATAATATACCTCTTTACCTCTTTCATTTAGAAATCCACAACAAATCTCTAGTTTCCAAACTAGTAAGTCTTAGCTTAGCAAACCAGATTTTCTACTATCTTGCTTCAACTTACTTGGATTTAGCATGCACCACTTTCAACCTCAAAGCCTATGCTCTCCATAAACTAGCCTATTTGGAAATTCCAAAATATAATCTAACATTTATGCTCCACTAATTAATTAATTATTTGGAGGCCAAGCTTACAAAAACCTGTGTGATTGATGATCTAGGGACAAAACAAAGATGAAGTGGGTATGGATTCTGCACTTAAGAAGAAACTTGTTCAGTAATAGCATAAATTATGTAACTAAAGTGAAATATCAAAGGTGATAAATCTGTAACACATGTGGAGGTAAAATCTATGCGGGTCCAAAGAGGGAGATACCCCCTTCCAATGGAGGGCTCTTGGGAAAGTTTCATTAAAGGACTAACATTACAACTGGCTTATTGAGTCAGTAAATACGGAACGAGTGCCTGTTACTTCTGACTGCTCAGAATGTGCTGGGGGTGAGGGACATAATGTTGAACAAGATAAATCTGATTCTTGCCTTGGAGCCTAGAGGGCACATGAGCATCTAAGTGGGCCATTGCAGTGTGGTTTGGTAAGTGCAGAGGCAGGACTGAGTCAGGGGAGGGGCACCAGACCCAGAATCTCACTGACACTATTATGGCTGAGTATCAGCTGAGTGAAGAGCAGAGGGAAGAGTGTTTGTTTGAAGGTTCATAGATGAGATAGAGCGTGCTGTGTCTGGGAAGTTTTAAGAAGGGTGGCATGTCCAGAACATGACATGGGAGGTGCAAGAATGGGGAAAGCTAAAGGAGCAGAGGAGGGAAGGACTACATAAACTACATTAAGATTGCTGCATTTTTCATCAGACCACTGGGATCCTTTGCAGTGTTTAACTAGCAAGGGGAATGATCAGATTTCTGTTTCAGGAAGACCAGTCTGGCTACAGCGTGGAGGAAGATTGAAAGGGCTGTGGGAGTGGAGCCAGAAAGACCCATAAAGAGGAGAGCAATGATCTGCATGATAGCTGAAGGTGGTCTGGCCTAGGGGGACCCCATGGTTATGAGCAGTAGGGTCTAGGAGGCAGAATCTACTATCAGACCTGGTGAATGAAGAATGAGGGAAGGATTGAGACATACAAGGAGAACATGGTAAGAAGGTGAAAGGAACAGCTGAGGTAAAGACAGAGGTTGTCGTCTGGGGAGTTTTTTGTAAGAGAGATAAAAACCAAAGTAGCATGGTTCTTCATGACTTTTCAGACTGTAGAGGCATATTATCCCCTTCTTCATCGCTGGCCCAAATGTTGATATTTTGTTTTCCTGAGTGGAGAAACAGGGAAAACAGCATGGCTCATCCTGATATAAGTTTTAGATGGGGAATCCTGTTTCCATATAAGGACCAGACATTGGACCCAGGCTACTTCTTACGATTCTTAAAATTTCCTTCTCTACACAGGCAGTCTTCATACTTCCACATTTCCCCTCCTGCCGATGGAAGAAACTCCGTACTTCTAGGTACTAAGTCAAATACTTTGGGGTCACTTTTCACTCCTCTTTCCTTCATACCCTCTCAACTTTTATTTGATCTATCTTTAAAATATATCTAGAATTAAGTTACTTCAGACCAATCTACTTCTACCATATTTAAGATACATCATCTCCTATCTGGATTATAATAACAGTCTTTTGACTGATCTCTTTTTTACCTTTGCCTATCCTCCCCTATTCCAGCCAACTTTCCACACAATAGCCAGAAAAACTCCCTTAAAATGTAAATCAGATCATGACACGCCTCTGATTAAACTTTCCAGTGGCTTCTTTATTACTGAAAGTAAATGCCACAGTCCTTGCAATGACCTTCGAAGACATACAGAAACTTGACTCATGGCACTCTATCCCTCATCCTTCTGATTCCATCTCCTAATGCTCTACAGTTAAATGATTCCTCTCTAGCCACACTAACCTCCTTCCCAATCCTCAGCCAATCAGATCTGCTCCTACCTCTGGGCCCTGTACTTGCTCTTCCTTCTACCCAGAATGCTCTGCCACAGAGATCTGCAGAAGCTGTTTCCTCCTCAAATATCATCCTCTCTGTGAGACCTTCTGGGGACATCCTGTGTCCAGGATGTCACCTCCACCCTCCCCCCTCCACACACACATACTCCCTACCTCCTTTCCCAACAATATTTTCCTCCTTACTACCATCTAAAATGCTACATGTTTGTCTTTTTGTTGTCTGTCTCATCCACCCTGTCTCATCCATCCCCAACTCTGTGAGGCCAGGGATTTTATTTCCAGTTTTGTTCACTACTCATTGCCCGGACCAGTGTCTAGCACATATTGGGTCCCCAGTAAATATCTGTTGAATGAATTAAAGAACTGTCCCTTTTAACGAGACCATCCCTTCTATTTTCTTTCCCTTCTTAACCCTACTAACACTAATTCTATCCATTTTCAAAGGTTCCAAGAACCTTTCCTTCAGGAGGACCACCATGATTGCAGATACGAAAATTAATCTCACCCTTCCAAACTCCCTGTCACTTTCTCTATATCTCTCTCAGGCATTCTGCCACCATACCATAGAAATGTGGGCATACTTAGGGGAGGGAGAATTTGAAACAACCATTCCCCAAGTCAGTCCATCCCCTACTTTCCTCGAACTCCCTAAGTGGATGTGTGTTACCCACACATGACCTCAGCCTCCCAACCCATTATCAGAGGTCAGCAATAGTTGCTTCTACAGCTACTAGATAGGTGGTGGTTTGATTCTCATTCTCTTAGTTTTTTCTCTAATGAGCAGAGGAGGGACACGTAGCCATAAATTCTTGCTTTATGTCTTCCTAGCTCTGCAAATTGGGCATGTTACTTAGATTTTCTAAGATTCCATTTAATCATCTGTTAGATGGTGGTAACTCATAAATACCTTGCACAGCACCTGGCACAAGGTAGATGCTTCATAAATAGCCACTGTACCAAAATGTGAACCATAATGACCTTTAGCTACTGTGTTGTGTGGTCAAGACTTTGGAGAATGAAAGCAAACCAAAGGGCTCGCCTGATAGGATGTGCAGTAGAGCTCTGGGGCAGTCCTCTTTCAGGTTCCCTTTCTGATTTTTCTTTATGCCTTGTCTGTGATAGACAGCAACTGTCACAAAGGCAACATTTGAGCCTTATTCATTTGTAAATCAAATCACAGTGCTTAGGGCATGGTTACTGCACTGTTTGCTGAACTGAATGGGGCAAGAATAAAAATTTGCATTTTTATTTGGCACGTTCAAAGTAATTTTTGCATATATCAGTGATGTGCATCGACACTGTATTCATACTGCAGAGATAAAGAAACTGAGGTGTAGACACTTTAAGTACATTTTCCAAGGTTATGCAAATAAAATCAGAAGTAGACAAGAATTTCTAACACCAAGATTGGTGCCCTTTTTGCTATACTACATCACTTTCACTAGAGGTAATCTCTGTGCAATATTACTGTAATTTTCTAACTAAGAGATAAAGTGAGGGGAAACAAACTGGTAACAAGATTGGATCGTTCCTGGAAAGTGCTATGTTTCTGTTCCCTTGAGTAATGTCCACTAGTGTTGCCTAAAACCTGGGCCCAGGGATATATAAAAGGGCTGACCAAAAGCAAGAGCTCAAAAACCAAAGGACACACTGGTTGTGCATGGTCTGTTGTATCCTTTGTTGTCACTGGGCATCTGGAAACAACTGGCCTGTTTGGGCAACATTAGGGTCTTACCTAAGTCCCTGGTAACTGTTTTGCCTTGTCATTTGAAATACCAAAGGATTACAAATTAAAAAACAAACAAACAAAGCCTGCCCAAAGAAAACTAATGTAAATTTAACCTTTGCAATTTCTCCTTAAGTCATTTTGATGCATGAATTTTTAAAGAAAACATCTTAATCTATTTTAGCATTCTGGATGCAACAGGGGGTCAATTAATAGAAATTCAAGTTTAAATTCTGTCTACACCACTTCACCTGGGTACCTGCCGTTTTCCTCCATTAGAAGCAGCAGCTCAAGGCTGAGTTATCACCTTTAGGTAGCTGAGAGAGCTTGGGTGTAATGTGTGACAACAAAATAAATACTTTAAAAATGCTCTAATTTCATAAAACTCAATGAGCTCTAGGAGCTCTTTCCATGATAGATGAAGAAATTAAAGAAATCAAGATGCTTAATAGCTGGCAAGCCTAGCTTTTTGTGCAGGGGGTAGTGGTAGCTGTATTTAAAAGCAATTAATGAAATAGACTCAGTATTTGTAAGTGTGGGGGGAAATTTGGTTAATAAAGGAATTCTTTTGCCTCTCATCTCTTCAGGCTTTATCTCTGTCTATCTCTACCCACTCCCTAACTCCACACACATCAGAAGGAGGTGAATCTGCAAGATACCTTACTTTGTGTTAGAGATGCATATGCCAACTACTAGGATGAGCAGAGCATAGAGGATTTGGAGTACAGATTCTGAAACCAGGCAGCAGGTTAGGACCACAGCTCTGCCAGCTACTTACTAGCTGTGTGACTTTGGCCTAGATCATGAATCTCTCTGTGCCTGGAAAAAAAATGGGTTTAATAAACCTATCTAACTAATAGATTAATGCAAGGATTAAATGAGTTTGTATTTAGAATGCACTTGATAAAATGATTTATGTTACTTGGCCCCTGAACCAAGTTCTGTTATAAATGATCTGGTTTGTTTCTTCACATTCAAAACATAAAGATTTGGAAGAAGTGTGTTTCCAAGTGGAGAGGCATTTGCTAGTGCAAGTGTGGCTAGTGCGTTTTTGAAGAAAAAAAGAAAGGCCTAAACAGTAAGGGGAAGACAAGCAGGATTATGAGCTAAGGAAGGTAGAAAGGGGCTGTAGGATACAGATAGGGCTTTGGAGTGTTTCTATCAGAGAAATATCATGATCTCCTTTTCATTTTAAAAATTTTACTTTGAGGATTGAAGATGGAATGAGAGTAGGAAAGCCTAAGGCGTATGGAAATAGGAGCTAAGACACAATGGTGCCTTAGTCTAGGATAGGATTCTAAGTATATTTTGGAAGCAGGGAGAATAGGATGTGTTCGTCGATTGGATGTGAGCTACCAAAGAAAAAGAAGAATCAAGGGTTAGTCCAGGTTTTCATTTTAAGCAACCAAGTGGATTAGAGCACCTTTGAGGTGTAAGAATTAGGTCAGTGGGGTGGGGAATCCAAAGTGCTGTTCAGGGAGAGCTGAACAGGGAGATGGATCAGTGACCAGTGTGACAGACCAGGCAACAAACCCTGGTGGCTTAGATGAGGGTGATAGCAGTAGAGGCACTGAGAAGGGTTCAGATTCAGGGTGCATTTTGAAAACAGAACTGACACGAGCAGCTGACTGATTGGCTCTATCTCATTCATCAGACTCCTTCTTGAGTTCCTGGTACCATACTACTTTACTAGCTGCATAGTGTTTCCGTGTGTGGCTATAGCATGATTTATTTTTTTATTAGTTCCAGAACTAATTATATCATTTCTTATAATTTCTTGCTTGGGTTACTACAATAGCCTCCTAACAGGTCTTACTGCCTCCCACCTTGCTCTGCTGGAATCTCCATGTTCCCAGTGTAGATAATATAAACAGTGGTCTTTCTAAAGCACAAAACTGATTTTATTAGTCTCCTTTTAAAACCATTCACTTGATAACCAAATTATACCCTAAATACCTTGTCCTGACTTTCAAGACCTGTCTATTCTCTTGATTTACCCCTCAATTCTGATCCATGATACAGTACATACATCAGATATTTGGAACTTCTTATAGTCCATAATAAACTCTTCTCCCTTGTATCTGGGCCTCTGTGGATCTCACTCCATATATCTGGAGCCTACTTTCCTGCATATTTTCTACTTACTAATTTGTGTGGGTCTAAGGCTCACCTCCACTCAGAAATTGATCACAACCCTCCTCCAGTTTGGAGTTAAGGATTTGCTCTGCTCTCTCATAGCACTGATGCTGGCGTTTATCACACACTGAACCCCGGAATACACAAATTGCCTGTTTACATGTATGTCTCTAGTCTAGAGTTAAGGCTCTGCTTCGTTCTCTTGTAGCACTGGTAGTGACCTCTGGCCAGTTTCTAGGACACTCTGGACTCCCCAGCAACAAAGATTCTGTGTCATTCACACAGGTAGCCCTTGTGCCAAGCAGAGCACCTGACACATAAACAAAACTATTAATAGATGTTAAGTACATGAATGAGGCCTGATGGATGACAGGATATCTTATGGGCTGTCCCCAGATACTGAGTTTGGACTTCAGATTGTCAGCTGGGCTCAGGACAATGATCCTACAAAGTCTCATATGAACTCCTGGGCTCCCCCCTGATTTGTGCAGGCATATATTTGACCCTAGTTAGCTGACCAAAGTTTAGAGACATGAACTATGGGGCTAGAACACTGCCTGGGTGCAAGACTTGCCACTCAGCGAGGCACATGAATAATAAACTCTGAAAAAGCCCTGCAGAGGCTTTGAAACTGGGCTGACACTAGAACCACAGCCCACAGAAAGTGGGTTCCGACTTGCAGCCTGATGCTAACCAGGCTGATTTCTGGTTTTGTTTTGTTAATCAACATTCTCTAGAAAATAACATTATATATGAGATATCCAGATTCATGAGATGATACCTGGACTATGGGACTGTCTGTGATCACTTGGAAGAGCTGTAAGGGTCCCAACCACCTTTTACTGATCTGTCTACATTTTCAAACTTTACCCTCTATTGGTAGAGACTGCATTTTTTAAGATGTCTTAATAGAACTCGGAGCTCTCTTCAATTCCTTTGTTCTTGCTGCTTAGGCCCTAGAGAGAAATTCTGGTTCTTAGTTAATTTATTCATTGACTCATTCAGAGATTAATTAAGTTATTGATTAAAGAGACATTTATTGAGTCTCTACTGTATTTCAGACCCTGTAATGGATGCTGGTGATACAAACATGGGTAACAGCATCTCTGTCCTCAGAAACATTCAACAGGTAACCTATGTCCTCAGTAATAGAAGTTTGTGGGGGACAAAAGAGTCTGACCTTATTTGGAAAATGTTGAGGTCCAGACTGCACATAGTAAAACAGCTCATTTTATTTAGACTTCTTTTCACATCCACTAAGCAGTTGGAAAGAGAGGGCATGTTAATTAGTTGGCATGTTGAGGCACGAAAGAACTGGATTCTATTCAACAGTATTTACTTTGAGGATTATTTCTTAGGGTCTACTCTGGGCCAGCCCAATGTGGGCATGAGAATTTGTGCCAACCCAAACTGGCCAGCCACTCTCAGGCTGGATCTGCCTCACAGCAGCCTGGAGAGAAGAAATGGAAGCAAGGGAAGAAAGGCGGTTCCCTTTTTATTTCTCTTCTCAAAACTGGATCTCAGATTTAGAATGCTTAATATTCAATCCTAATTTTACTATTGTTTAATCAAATAAGAAGACTCCAAAAGGATTAGCAGAAACTGAAATCCTCCAGTATATGATTACAATTTAATTTTACAGCGCCCAAAACATGTTCTTTAATTCATCTGGGAAATCGGAACATTGAAGCTTAGTAGCTGTTAAACAAAGGGAAATCAGACTGTCTTCACAATGCAGAATCAGAGAAGACACAAGGGACTCTAGAAAGCATCTAGTCTAGAAGGGACAGAGGGGAAGCCCTTGGCATGAACTGGCCTTTAGATATGTTGTGTTTGGTTAAATGCTATTTTGTGGAAATTTTACGGAGAATCCAGCTTAGTAGACCCTCTTGAAAAAAAAACAACTGAGAAAATGTCACAATACTGGCTTCACATTCTCACATGGTAAATGCTTTTCCCTTCTATATCATCTCTTTGGCCCCTATACTCCTCTGATCTTCAGAACTCCTAATTTGGTCCAGCTAACTCATTTTATAGATGAAGAAATAAGGCCAAGGGAGGGGAACTGATCTCCCTAAAGGCACAGCTTTGGTTAATGGCAGCTGGCCCTAGACCTCTTGTGCTTAAACTTTTGGACTAGTGCTATTTTCATAGGGGAGGCAAAGGAAACCATGATTTAAAATTCTTTTCAGCAAACGAACCCATGACCATGGAGTAATGAAACTGGCAACATTTATTTAAAATTTTTTTTTAAATCCCAAGTCAACTCTTTGCATTAGCACTTAAACTAGATACTGAAATACTTTTGGATTGTCCTCATTATTTCCTTTCTACTGACCAGTAGGGGAAGAATAGTAAAGGGAAGGAAGATGTAAGGGAAGGGATTCAAGTATTTTCTAGGAAGGAGACTATAAATCTGGAAGATGTCACTTGGTAACATACTGTAACATTGCAAAGGAAAAGAAATAGCAGGGAAACAAATTCTCCCTAATGTCATTTATTTTCTGAATTCACTCACTCCTTATGCATATGGTAAATGGATTCCAGTTATACTCAGTGGCTGACATAATCATTTGCTTTCACTGTGACAGAAGGGCAGAACATCCCCAAGCCAGAATTAATCTTTTACTGTCACGTGCTCCCACAGAAATGTGTGTGTACCTCTTTTAAGACACGTAATACTTTCTGCCATACGTTAGAATTACCTATGTCCTTGTCTGTGCCCATCACAGAGTATTAACAACAGGAAGGCTAAAAGTGTCTTGTATACATTGTATGCTCCACAGTTCCTAATGCTGGGGCATAGAGTGAGCAAACCATTCCTTCATTTAACATTTACGAAACAACTATTTTGTACAAAAAGTCTCAAAACAGGCCATGAGATTCAGAGATTAGTTTACACGAGGCAATGAGTTGTATGCCAATGGGGCCCACATCGATCTTGCTATCCAGCACCAAGAACAGTGCTCGCAATGTTATCAGTGATGGTCGGTCATATCAGTGATGGAGGAATATGAACAGATCTCCTGTATGGAACTTAATGTATGGTGGACCAGACAGAGACATGTATGCTCCAATGATGATGCAGCTAGCTTCTTGGGAGCAGAGGTTAAGATTCATACGATAAAGGACAGGTTAAGTGATCTGGGGCTTGGATCAGAGATTAGTGATACCAGGAAGGAAAGAAATAGTCTATGAAAGGCCTGGATTGACCACTGACATCACATAACTCATTTACACTCTTTCCTAACACTGTGTCTTTTCTGTGCTGGGAAACCTGGCAACGCTGGTATCCAGAGCCGTATCCATACACCGGTAGAGATGCCAATTTCCCATACCTGCTGGGGCTCCAATTTATAACTGTGCCTGAAATTCAGGCAGCTGACCTCTAAATGTTCATATTGAAATGCAAATGAACACAGCAGCTGCAGAAAGAAGACATGTCTTCAGGGAGCTACAGAAATTCAACGGGGATTGCACACTTCTATGTGCAGAACACCAAATTTTAAATTTAAATGATTCACCGTGAACAGCCGGTTGGCAGCCCTCTGATGGATGTGTTATTTCAGATAGTGTATCTCTTTCATTCACATTACAGTATTTTGAGGAACTTCCATATGGTGTGTAAATGAAGGAAGACTTCCACAGGGATGTGAAGGCTGGTGGTTATATTATTTAAAAGAGTACAAGGCAAAGAGCCATGGCATCACATTCTCCTTACTATACTAAGACCAAACTCCTGGACTGGAGCTTTCCACTTGGCCCTACCTGTCTGTCCATCTTTGATGCCACCATTCTCTTCCATTGGAACTATTTCACAAATTTCCTAAAGATGTGGCATTCTCATCTCTAGTGAGCTTGTGGTCACATTTGAAAACACAACTTAGTGATCTCTCCACTGTGAAGACTTGCTAGAGTTTCCCAGTAGAGTTGAATAATTCCTTTTTTTAAGGGTCTCCTCATTTGGATAACAAGGAAAATAATACCTTCTCGTCGAGCCGTGAGAATTAGGGACAGTACATATTGACATCATGACCCCATAATAGGCACCAAATACTTGGAAGCTCTTGGCTGGTGGTGTTGCCTATCTAGTACAGTTTACACACAAGAGGTCACCAGATTATTCAAAGATATTTATAAAATTAGTGCTTCCCATCTTTGAAAATTTGAAAATTACTATCCTTTTTAATTTGCAAAATCTTCCAGAGTTTCTACTTCTTAAATTAAGGTATGCTAAAAATTTAAGTTTCATTAAGGCTTTTATGTCTAATTAAAAATAACAAATATGCTAAATGGAAACCCCATCTCCTATAATAAGCACAGTGATGGAAATGAAGTAGAAAATTGAAAAAATGAATTACAGTTTAGCATATAAACCTTCTGTATATAAGCAAAATACACAGGTCATAAATTACCCATGTGAAAGATTACCTATCCTATCTAATACTAGAGATTTGATTAGAATGTGAAGATGTGATATTGGGTCGTGTTTATTGGAAACTAGGAAGCTCCCCCTGTGAGTGTGCCATTTACTGTACCACTAGCACTAGCTTCTTCATTATAGATATTGCATTAAAATCTCATTAATGCTACTTTCAACCATGACAATGATTATTTTCTATAAATCATTTTATTTTGAAATAATTTCAAAAATAGGCATTAATGGAAAAGAGATGGGAAAAGAAAGTATCCCGTAGATGCTGGATAGTAGGTGCTTTATCTTCATTATCTCATTTAATCCTCACAGCAGACATATGAGCTAAACAGTATTTTCTGCCTTTGTTTGGATAAGAAATTTCAGACTCAGAGACTTAAAATTCCCAATGACATAGAGCTAAAATGTAGTAAGATGGAATTTCAGACTCAGTTCAGTCTGGCGCTATTAGATGGACTTTTCTAAACACCAGTATCTCCCTTAATTTTTTAAGAACAAAATAAAGTCACTTTTGTAAATGCCATCTTCCTTGCCTTGAAAATGAGATTCACCATCCCTATTATCTTTGGAGAGTTAAGACTTGAGGAGAAATGAGAAAGTATATGTAAAAGTTTCAATCAATAGTAATGAGTAATATTGGGAAACTACAGTATTCTAATTTAGCCATTACAAAAGTCCTGTGAGTAGACATTACCATTAGCCTCATTTTTATACAAGGAAACTGAGGTTCATGTATGTTAAACAACTTTTCTAAGGACAAACAGATTGAAAACATCAAATTGTATAATTTCAGAAGGTAAAATTCTGGTATGCCAGAAATTAGGAAATTCCTGCCTCAAAATGTGTAATTAGGACATATCTTAATTAGAAATATATTCCTAACTATATTACTACATGCTTAGTCTAAATAATAATAATAATAATAATATCATATAAAAGATGAAAATATAAAAGTAAAGCAAGTATATGTATCCAAAATTTGGGTTAAGTCTCTATATATTATGTAAAAGGGAGGGTAGGAGAGAAAAAAGGGAAAGAAAAATATAAAGTTATTAATTGCCTACATGTGTTAGTTTCTAGTTTTTTTTAAATATACATTGTTGACACTTTCCTCTCACTTCTTCATCCTCTAAAGTACCCATATCCAAGTCCTCTCGAGTCACCTCCAGTCTCCTTTCACGTGTCTACATCTCTACCATCACCAATTTAGTCCAAATGACCAGTATCCCTCACTTTTACTACCATAATTACCTTCCAACCAACTTAGCTTCATCCACACTGGTCACCCATTAATTTGTTCTCCTTATGCATAAAGAAAAAGGTTTTGAAAAACAAATATGATGATGTCACCATATAGTCTTCCCTGATTCACCTCACTCACAAAAACTTTGAATGAATTCCCTTTGTCTTAAGATAAAAATAAATATGTTGCTCATACTCTGCCTACCTTTCCAGGCTCATCTAAGGTGACTAACCTATGATAAATCCCAATATTTATTAGATCCCTATAGCATATAAGATGCAACAACTGTAATTGAAAACAGTTGCTAGGTATCGTTACACACTGTTTATGAGAATACAAACTGGTGCAGCTACTGTGGAAAACCGTATGGAGCTTCCTCAAAAAATTAAGAATAGAATTACCCTGTGACTCAGTAATTTTACTACTGGATATTTACCCAAAGAATACAAAAACATAAGTTTGAAAAGATTTATGCACCCCTGTGTTTATTGAAACATTATTTAAAATAACCAAATCACGGAAACGGCCCTCAATAGGGCTATTATTGAAGCATCCCTCAAGATGTGGTATGAATATAGAGAGACCTGAACATTACTCAGCCATAAAATAGAATGAAATCTTGCAATTTGCAATGATACGGGTGGACCTAGAGAGTATTACGCTAAGCAAAATAAGTCAGTCAGAGAAAGACAGAAACCATATGATTTCACTTATATGTGGAATTTAAGAAACAAAACAGATGAACAAAGAAAAAAGAGACAAACCAAAACACAGACTCTTACCTATAGAAAACAAACTGGTGGTAACCAGAGGGGAGGTGAGTGGGAGGATGGATGAAACACCTGAAGGGGATTAAGAGTACACTTACCATGAGGAACACTGAGTAATGGACCGAATTGTTGAATTACTGTATTTTATACGTTAAACTCATATAACACTGTATGTGAACTACACTGGAATTAAAATTTTAAAAAAAAAGAGGAACATAGCTAAGTGGAATAAGAAACTGAAAGTGATCAAAAAAGGAAAAAAGAGAAAAGCAAATGGTGAAGCATTGTTAATATCTGGACTGAACACCTTTCCAACAGCACTGTGTTAACATGGAGAATCATGGAGGGAAATACTGTAAGAAACCAGCCTTTGGAACACTAAGTTTTTTATCTTCTAGGCTTACTCCCAAACTTAACTCTGTGTCATCTTGCCACCAAGCGGATACATATCCTCTGAGTCCCAGCTACCACACACCATTGGCTCTTCCCAATGGACTCATATTTAATGCCATGTGTTGAAGACAAAACCCAATAACATGGAAACCATGAAGCTAAATCTCCTTGAGACAACTCAGCGAGACGCTGAATTTTCCTGCTTTCCATCATTCTGCAAAATTCCAAACTGCGTTCAACAGTGGCGTAATGTTATCAGCTGGATAACTACTTACTATATGAATTCTAATTCACCTATTACTTTTTAAATAATTATTGGTTTCCTTCTATCTAGGGTTCTATGGGTTTGTTTTCCGTTTATAGAAGGTAGTACATTAAATAAAAATGACAGAATTTTAGAATCTTAGATTCAAATTTCAGCTCTTTATTTGTCAGTGATATGTCTGACCTGGGAAAGCCATAAGCCCCTCTAGCCTTAGTTTGTTCATCTGTAAAATATATAACAGTAATAATTTCTGAGGATCAAGGCAGAGCAAGTGAATGAAAGAGCAAGAGGAAACCATTTTGTAATTACTACAAATTCATATTATTGTTTTATAACCTATAGATATGAGAGAAGGCTCTACCAGTTCTCCAAAGAAATGTGTGAGCTGTTCATTCGAGCATGGTAACTACCTGTAGTGAGGCAAATCAAAATTCAAACATTATTGTCATTTGAAGAGAATTCCTGCTTCTTAGGTCTAAGTATTGCTGGAGGTCAAGGTGGGACCTGCCCTTGGGTCTATTAACTGTGGCCCACCTGTAGATATTTCTGTCCTGGTCCAAAATATTCCTCCTTCCCTGCTCCGTCTCCAGGGCTGAACTTTTTTTTTTTTTTTTTAAAGATCAGAGTAGAAAATGATGTAGTTAAAAAAAAATTAAATGATTCACAAAGACATTTTAAACTGTATACAATTTCTTGTCTAAAAAGAATATTTTCTAAACTCTTATCATGTTTAAAAAGGATAAAGATAAATCACTGCTTAAATACACAGTTCATCTTACCATTGTGAATGTGCACTGATTTCATTATAACCTACACTTCGATCTATTTAATTCATGGGATCACCAACTCAGCACAAAGCTCAGAGCTGCATGTTGGGGGAAACCATGGTCATTTAATAAATATGCAATGTACATTCCTTTCTTCATTTAACAAGAATTTCTTGAGCACCAACTATATGTCAGCACTGTTCTAGCCAGGGTTTTCTGCAAACATTGATTAAGTACCTACTGTATTCAATAATCTATACAATTGCTTACTGGCAGCAGTGAAATCAATCCCATGTATGTCCACAAGGGTTAGTTTATTTGGAACTGTACAGCCTGAGGTTTGAGACCACTTTGCCATTTACTAGCTGTGTGATCTTTGGCAAGTCACTTAACCTCACTAAGCATTTTTCCTTCCATTGTTTTATTTATTTATTTACTTTTCTCTCTTTAAAAAAAATTTTTTTTTTAGTTTTTTTTTTAAATTTTATTTTTATTATTTGCCCCAGGGGTACAGGTCTGTGAATCATCAGGCTTACACCTTTCACAGCATTCACCATAGCACAAACCCTCCCCAATGTCCATAACCCATCCCCCCTATCCTTACCCTCCCATCCCCCAATCCTTCCATTGTTTTATAAAAGGACTCTAACTGTAGCCCTGAGATTGATGGGAGAATAACATGAGGTCACATTGGGCAGGTGTGGGTAAGAATAAAGCCTAGCAAGCAAATAACTGCCAGTCAAATATTAATTACGATAACGATGATGGTAATGAGACCCTTATAGCATTCCCAATTATTGAATTAATTTGTCATAATCATCATTATTTGGCCTCAGAATCCAAATCCCCTTCCCAATTTTGATGAACTCCTCATTATACAGGGATTTTGGTAGGCTTTATACTCCTTTCTTTAGGGAGGATGAACTAGCCTTATTCCATGGCATTCTCCATGCCCTGGTTATCAAGTAATGGGAATGTAACCCAGGTTCAGTAAGTTTTAAGCTTCCTCCCAGGAATCTGGAGAAAGTGAAGTAAAGCAAAAGGATGGCTGGTATTGATTCATAATGAAGTGAGCAGTGGGGGCCAAATGCAGTTAGACTCTGGCCAAACTGTTAAAAGAGGAGCTTCTTGGTTTGTGGCCTTAGGGAGTTGGTCCAGGTCTTCAAACTTGGCCCTCCAGCAACCAGTAGATCCTGAGATGCCTCAATATTCTTCCAAATCCATTTATTTATTTATATTTATATTTATTAATTTTACCTTCCAGAGCCAAGCTAATGTTGGCTTCCAGTGATTACAACCAAAACCTCTGACATGAGTCAAATTGTTCGCAAAAGCAACCTGTTATCAGCGGGACAACTACTCACTAATTATATGAATTCCAATTCTCTGTTAATTTTTATAATAATTACTGGTTTGGCTCTATCCAGTATTCCATGGATTTATGTGGGTGCCTACAGTCCAACAGAGGCAAATTATTTAATTTTAAGATTGAAGGAGAGCCACAGACCAAAAGATTGCCTGAGTTGAATTATTAAACAAAGAGAATGCAGACATCAAATTTGGTTCCCTGCTTCTGTGTTCCCTTGTCGGGGAGAGCAGATGCTTTGCACCCTGGAAGCTGCTTTCACAAGAGAGAACACTCTCCAATTACCTGGGACTTTATGAACCAGCTGATGCAGTTTAGAGAAAAAAATCACCAGATCAATTTTCTTCTGTTGGTGTGTCTCATTGCAGATTGAACCTTAATGAAGTATTACCTGAAAGCACAGAGGGAAACCCTCTGGTCCTTGCCTGTTTCTTTCCCTTCTCCAAAGAAACTGAGAAACGTGAGAGGAAGGGAAAATGACAACAGAGAAACTGGAATAAGAAACAGAAAATTTCAGGTGTCAAGGGAACTCCTACTAAAGAAAACTTGCCATGTGCTTCTGAGATAGTCTGATTCAACACCAGTTTTGTTTTCTAAATCTTCTGCATGATGACTGGTAACAGCTAATTATCCAGGATTTTTAAAAAATACCTCCCCTCCCCTTTGAAGCAATATACTATATGGTAGATAAGGTGTTCTAGGACCGTAAAACACTCTTAAATATTGTTTTTATATTTGGATAGAATTTCCAGATGCAGCATATGCCAATTTGAGAAGAATGTGGAAAACATTTTGACCTGGAACATCCCGGGAAGCACGAATTTGCATGTAGTTTATAGATGCAGAAACCAAACCTCTTGTGTTGCTCTCTACTGCAGCCTATAGGCGTTTGTGATTTTGAGTTGTTATTTTTCATACAATGTAATTTTTGGCTGAACTCTTTCTTAGAATCGCATTCTTTTTATTTGTTCTGCAATGTTGGGATTCTTAGCTCTGTAAAGCTGCTAAAGAAAAATACGATGTGTAAGAAAAATACTAATAATGATAGGATTTATTGAATTTTAGTAAAGGCCAGAGACTATGTGCTATGGACTCAACTCTGTCCTCTCAAAGGCCCTAACTGCCCACATGATATTTGGGATAAGGCCTTTGGGAGATAGGCCCTTTGCAGGATATTTGGGATAGGGCCTATGAGATCATGAGTGTCGAGCCCCCGTGATGGGATTAAGGTCCTTACAAGAAGAGACACCAGGGATCTTGCTCTGTTTCTCTTTGCCATGTGAAGAGGCACCTGTGTACAAACTAGGAAGAAGAGGTTCTCACCAGAACCTGATCATACCGGCACTCTGATCTTGGGCTGGCAGCTTCCAGAACTGTGAGAAAATAAATTTCTGCTACTTAGACATCCCAGTCTATGGTATTTTGTTATGGTAGCCTCAGCTGACTAAGACACCATGGTAAGTGCTCCATAGGTACTATTCCATCTTCTTCTCTATAAGATCTCTAGGAGGTAGGCATTTAACATCATCCCAAATTTATACCTGAAGAAAGTGAAGAACAGAGAGTTTAAGCAACTTGTCCAGTGTCTCAGAGATATTAAGTGCCAGAACCAGAATATAAATCTGTCGATTGCCAAAGCTGATCCAAAACCACTCTACCTTGATGTCTCCAGTGTGCACAACATTTTATGTAAACTTGCCACTCATCAACCAATTTGTCATATTTATTAATATATGAGTTTATATTCTGTTTCCTTGTAGAACATTTTTAGGTTGAATGGTCTGTGCTCTTTCTGTCATTACTGTCTGAATGATGGTCACTAAAGACAGCTGTCAATGGCCTCTAGCCTTGAGTTCTCTATGCTTCCATCTAGCCTTCTAGTCTTGAATTTACTGTAATTTTATATCAGGACTTCCTCACTACCACTGCATATCACTAAGCTATCAGTCCCACTTCTAATCATCCCTATACCTGTGTAACTTCAAATGTGAAATACTTTAAGGGAAACTCATTTTCTCTTCCTAATGAATCCTCTTTTTTTATTTTCCCTATTTCTCTATCAACAAAATTTTCTCAGTCGCCTATAATTGAAAGCTTAAAGTCACTCTTGACTCCTCCCTTTTTCTCAGCCCCACAGAGGTTCACCAAGTTTCTATCACTCTTCTGTCATCCAACAGTAGCTGCTGTGACATTCTCAAATTCCCAGTGGATTAAGACAATTAAAGTTTATTTCATGCTCACTTCCAATATTAATCCTTCCTTTATCCCATAAACTCCCAAGGACACTGTCAGATTAACCTTTTTCAATATGATTTTTTATTATATAATTTTCCTGCTAAAAAAACTTCCAAAAATTAATATGTAGGAGAAAATCTTCAAATCATGGCCTAGCATGCATGATCTTTAAGAAATATTTCCCCACTTTCACTGCTAGTCTGAATCTGTTACCACATATGCCACTTCCACTCCAGTTGAACAAATTCAGCCCCCATCACCTGAACAGGCCTTGGATTTTCTCAACTCCATTCTTCAGTTTCTCTGAATCATCTGCCTCAGACTCTCCCTCTCCTAGCCCAACTGAATTTCTGGTCTCAACTCAAATGCCAACTATATCGTTAAGCTTTCGCCTCCCCAGACACAAGCAATCTCTACCTTTCTAATGTCTAAAGCTCTTAAGGCCTATTTCACTAATTTTCTACTTAACAGGTATAATGTTATATTAAAAGTATCCCCAGATGAATTAAAAGATACCTGAGGGAAGGGATCAACCACTAACTAATTTTTGCATCTTCTCTTATAACATTTGAAATAGCCCAAGATCTTATTTCATCGATGTTCAAAAAATGATAATTTGATAAAGAAGATATAATAAAAATTTTAATAAATGCCCCAAAGTTGCATCAATACTTTATTTCTTGAGAAGAAATCATGGGCCACTTATGTCATAGTTAGTATTGATTCTGATAGTCCCAAGCCTTTGAGGTAATCTGCAAGATATTTCAGAAGCAACAGCCCAAATATCCTAGATATATTTCAAAGATTGAATTGAGAGGGTCAGTGGGAATCAACACAATAACAGATGGAGGCTTTCATTCTGGTAGTCACTTTGGAGTCAAGTAACATTTAAACATCACGACAAAAGTCAGGAGCCACTGCCCATCAGTAGCAGTAGGTGGTTCAATCAAATCAGGGTAATTAACAGTACCTTCTGTGACAACCCTTGAATATCTAGTCATGTAACTTAATATAATGGGTTTAGTTCTTGCTCATATCACATCTGATATAGATGGTGAAGCTGTCCTGAGTCTTCCAAGTGACTTGGAACCAAGCTCTTTCTATCCCATAAATTGTGAATTGGAATGCTGTCATCATCTTTAAATGAATAGAAGCCCTGTTCATAATGGACTCTTCTACTCCTTCCTGCATGACTTTCCCATTTGCTCAGGCTCGTCTCTCTGTTTGGCCTCTCCTCCTCACTTACCAACACCACGGCCAAGCCATCCCTTCCAATGAACCCTGGATACTCCGCCTTGCACTGATTTCTCCTATCCATTGACTTCCATGATTCTTGCTAGTTGAGTCACACATTCCAGCAATGATTTAAACCTGAGAGACCTTGTGGCAGAGTGGGTAGCCTGGGGACTATGGAGTCAGACTGAGTGCAAGGACTTGCAGTGTAACTTGTCCTGGCAAAATTAGTGAACCTCTCTGAGCTTTAGTTTCTACTGAACACAGTGGTTATACTACTATTACCCAACAGAATGATAGGAAGAATAAGTAATACAACTGTACTTGAGTCTCTCTTCCACATATGCCAGTGCCTGGCATATGGAAGCACTCAATAAATAGAGGTTCCCTCCGCTTTACTTCCACTAGTTAAAAATACCCACTGCTTCCACTGCTACTGCCTGGATCCCAGCCATCATCTCTCATTTTATTACTGCAATAGCCTTCTAATTATCTCCCTGCTTTCTTCTCTGCCCACACTTACCATCTATTCTTAACATGACAGCCAAAGCGATCTTAAAAAAAAAAAAAAAAAAAAACAAAACAAAACAAAAAGCCAGTTCAAGTCCTTCCTTTGCCCCAATCCTTTAATGGCTTCATGTTTCACTTGAGTAAAAGCCAAGGTCAATGCTATGCCAACAAGACCTTACAAGATCTCCCCCTCTATAACCTCTTTGTCATTGTCTCCTCCTAGATTCCTCCAAGTAACTGCTCCAGCCACACCTGCCTTCCAACTTTTGCCCTTCTCTGGACTTTACCTGTGATTTCCCACTGCTGGGGTCATCTTCCCTCCCATCCACCTGCATTACTCCCTCACCTCCTCCTGGGGTTTGTAGAAAGTCACTTTCTTAGTAAGGTTGTGTCTGCATGCTCCCTAACATTCCAAATCCTGCTTCCCTGCTTTCTTTTTCTCTTAGCAATTATCACCATCTAATATAATACATAATTTACTTATCTATTTTGTTTTAATTTGTCTCACCCTAACAAGAATGCAAGCTCCATGAAGGCAGGAAATTTAGTTTACTGCTATAGCTCTAATACACTAAAAAAAGATTGGCACATAGTAGGCATTCAGTTAAGTATTTTCTGAAGAGATAAATAAAGTATTCAGCTTTAATAGAATATCTTTTATTCTTTTATGTTGATACCCTAACGTCAAGTACCAAGTAATATGCTTCCCGTGGATTCCACCCCGGTATTACCCAATGCCATCAGGGTACAGCAATAATTTACCAATGTGAATTATCTTTTAATAGTCAAGCACTTTCACATAATTTTCTCAGTGATCATATCTTTGACAGAAGGCTCTCTTGTCACCTCAGTGCCACATCACAGCTGTGGGGGACAGTAGCTTCTTTATTTAGTAGCCATCTGGCCTGGGTGTCAGTTCTCTACAATTTTTAAAGGTTGTGACACTGGCAATTACTGAAATGTCAAAACACTAGGCCAGCCATGGGGGCTTGTGGCAGCAACCATCCCACACAGTTACCATGGCGATGTGGGGAAACTCATATATAGCATCTGACACTCTGACATAAAATTAAAGTTAGCTCTATATATTGGCTCAAAGAATGGCACCTGTTATAAAGCAGGTACACTAGACTAAAACACCTACATTAATATGAAGACTAAGGCCACCAAAATGCAGAGGAAATATGTGTGTGTGCGTGTGTGCGTTTCAATGTCATATTCTAATAATATGCCATTAATCATTATTCCTAGCCTGGAGATTACTGGAAAATATGTTTACTAATACTACCTGGTGCATTTCATTTTCCTTTTCAGAATAATGCAATACAAATACTTTTAAAACAAAATCCAAATTGATAGTTTTGTTAGCAGAAAGTTTTTTTTTTTTTTAGGTTTTATTTATTTAATTGACAGAGAGAAAGATCACAAGTAGGCTGAGAGGCAGGCAGAGAGAGAGGAGGAAGCAGGCTCCTTGCCGAGCAGGGAGCCCGATGCAGGCCTCGATCCCAGGACCCTGAGATTGTGAGCTGAGCCGAAGGCAGAGGCTTTAACCCACTGAGCCACCCAGGAGCCCTAGCAGAAAGCTTTAATACAACATTTCTAGAGATCTCTTTATAGGACTTTTACATGCATCATCTTATCTTCATAAAGATTCTAAAATAGAGGTATTATCCAAGCTGTGTAAGCGGAAAGGCAAGGCTAAGTAACTGGCCCACAGTTACAGAGTGAGTGCGTGGTGGAGCTGAACTTAACACAGTTCCCTGCTCACCATGAAGCTCTCCTGCCCACTGCACAGAGACTACTGAGCCATTCGAGCTTCCCATGCATGGGAAGCTCAAAGGGGATGAGCTTCAGGATTAAAAACAGGAGGAAAAACCCCTATACAATGAATTTCTATTTGGTTATGGGCAAAATCATAAGAGATAGAAAAGATCAAGGATTTGGTTATTTGCTAGAATTCTCTGAAGCCTGAGTATACGTCTGACAATATATATTTATATATTTGCGCTTGAAAACTTAAATTATAATTGACATAGATTAAACTGCACAGATTGAAAGTGGACAATTTAATAAGTTTTCATATAGTTGTACTTTTGTGAAATCATTACAACAATCAAGATAATGAACGTATCAATCACCCCCAAGAGTTTCCTCATGGACATTTTTAATCCCTCCCATCCCCAGGCAAACACTGATCAGCTGTTAGTGTAGATAACTTTACACTTTCTAAGGCTTCAAAGAAATTGAATCATGCAGTATGTACTCTCTTTTCCTGGTTTCTTTCACTCAGCATAATTATTTAAAGATCTGCCACGTTGCTAGGTATACCAATAGTTCATTACTTTCTGGAAGTGAATGATATGCCCCTGGACCTACAAGCTATCCAAATTTTCCAGTGCCATTTTTTAAAAAGTCTGTCCTCTCCTCACTGAATTGCTTGCTCATCTTTGTTAAAACCAGTTTTCCATATACGTGGGTTCTGTGTCTGAATTCCCCATTGATCTAGGTGCCTATCTTTATGCTGATACTACACTTTTAATTACTCTACTTTTAGATTGAGTCTTATGATAATATAGTGTTAATCCACTAACTTCATTCTTCTTTTTCAGAGTTTTTTTGAGTAATTTAGGATTTTTACATTTCTATACAAAACTTCTAATCACTTTGTCAATTTCTACTTAAAAAAAGACTGCTAAGTTTCAATTGGAATTCTTTGAATCTATGGATCAATTTCAGCAGGACTGACACATTAACATTATTGAGTCTTCTGATATGTGTGAACATTGTCTCTCTCCATTTATTTAAATCTTCAAATTTCTGAGCAACATTATAAATGTGTTTATGTTTTCAACATAAAGATTTGCATATTTGGGCGCCTGGGTGGCTCAGTGGGTTAAAGCCTCTGCCTTCGGCTCAGGTCATGATCTCAGGGTCCTGGGATTGAGGCCCGCATCGGGCTCTCTGTTTGGCAGGGAGCCTGCTTCCTCCTCTCTCTGCCTGCCTCTCAGCTTACTTGTGATCTCTCTCTCTGTGTCAAATAAATAAATAAAATATTAAAAAAAAGATTTGCATATTTGTTGCCAGATTTACCCTGAGTATTTCACATTTTAATATTATTTTAAATGGTACAAATTTTTATTTCACTTTCTAATTGTTTACTGTTATTATATAGAAATACCATAGATTTTTATTAATGTTTTAAGTTTTTATTTAAATTTTAGTCAGTTAATATATAGTGTAGTACTGGTTTCAGGAGCAGAATTTAGTGATTCATCACTTATATATAACGCCCAGTGCTCATCACAAGTGCCTTCCTTAATACCCATCACCTATTTAGTGCATCCTCCTGCCATCCTTCCCCCTCACCAGCAACCCTCAGTTTTTCTCTATAGTTAAATGTTTTTTTCTCCTGTTATTTCCCCCTTTCCCTTAGGTTCATCTGTTCTGTTTCTTAAATTCAACATATAAGAGAAATCATATGGTATTTATCTTTCTCTGACTGACTTATTTTCTTAGCATAATAACTCTAGTTCTGTCCACATCATTACAAATGGCAAGATTTCATCCTTTTTGATGGCTGAATAATATTCCATTATATATATATCCTCCACATCTTCTTTATCCATTCATCAGTTGATGCATATCTGGGCTCTTTCCATAATTTGGCTATTGTTAATAATGCTGCTGTGAACATTGGGGCATATGTGACCTTTTGATTCAGTTTTTTTTCCTACCCTCCTACTCCCCAGCAACTCTCAGTTTGTTTTGTGAGATTAAGAGTCTCTTATAGATTTTCTCCCTCCTGATCCCATCTTGTTACAATTTTTCCCTCCCTAACCCCAGGAACCCCTGCCCTGCCTCTCAAATTTCTCATATTAGAGAGATCATATGATAATTGTCTTCCTTTGATTGACTTATTTAGCTTAGCATAATACCCTCTAGTTCCATCCACATCATTGCAAATGGCAAGATTTCATTTCTTTTGATGGCTGCATAGTATTCCATTGTATATATATATACCACATCTTCTTTATCCATTCATCTGTTGATGGACATCTAGGTTCTTTCCATAATTTGGCTTTGTGGACATTGCTGCTATAAACATTCAGGTGCATGTGCCCCTGAGGATCACTACCTTTGTATCTTTAGGGTATGAATCAGTATTTTTGTATCCTATGGATAAATACTTACTAGGACAATTGCTGTGTCATAAGGTAGTTCTATTTTCAGCTTTTTGAGGAACCTCCATACTGTTCTCCAGAGTGGCTGCACCAGTTCGCACTTCCACCAATGGTGTAAGAGGGTTCCTCTTTCTCTGCATTCTCTCCAACATCTGATGTTTCCTGTGTTGTTAATTTTAGCCATTCTGACAGGTGTGAGTTGGTATCTCATTGCGGTTTTAATTTGTATTTCCCTGATGATGAGTGATGTTGAGCATCTTTTTATACATCTGTTAGTTATCAGGATGTCTTCTTTGGAAAAAATGTCTATTCATGTCTTCTGCCCATTTCTTAACTGGATTATTTGTTCTTTGGGTGTTGAGTTTGACATGTACTTTATAGATTTTGGATACAAACCCCTAGTCAGATATGTCATTTGAAAACATCTTCTTCCATCCTGAATGCTGCCTTTTAGTTCTGTAGTTTCCTTTGCTGTGCAGAGCTTCTGATTTTGATGAAGTCCTAATAGTTTGTTTTTGCTTTTGTTTCCCTTGCCTTAGGAGACATATCTAGAAAAATGTTGCTACAGCCGACATCAAAGGGGTTACTTCTTGTGTTCTTCTTTTTTTTTAAATTTATTTTTATTATTATTATTTGCCCAGGGGTACAGGTCTGTGAATCATCAGGCTTACGCCTTTCACAACATTCACCAAAGCACAAACCCTCCCCAACATCCATAACCCATCCACCCTATCCCTACCTTCCCACCCCCCAGTAACCCTCTGTTTTGTGAGATTAGGAGTCTCTTATGGTTTGTCTCCTTCCCCATCCCATCTTGTTTCATTATTTTCCCCTCCCTACCCCCCA
>LNAC01000554.1:478159-496947 GCA_002007465.1 Ailurus styani
AGAGAGATCATATGATAATTGTCTTTCTCTGATTGACTTATTTCACTCAGCATAATACCCTCTAGTTCCACCCAAGTCACTGCAAACAGCAAGAATTCTTTTCTTTTGATAGCTGCATAGTTTTCCATTGTATATATATACCACATCTTCTTTATCCATTCATCTGTTGATGGGCATCTAGGTTCTTTCCATAGTGTGGCTATTGTGGACATTGCTGCTATAAACATTCGGGTGCATGTGCCCCTGAGAATCACTACCTTTGTATCTTTAGGGTAAATACCCAGTAGTGCGATTGCTGGGTTGTAGGGTCGCTCCATTTTCAACTTTTTGAGGAATCTCCACACTGTTTTCCAGAGTGGCTGCACCAGCTTGCACTCCCACCAACAGTGTAGGAGGCTTCCCCTTTCTCCACATCCTCGCCAACATCTGTCATTTCCTGACTTGTTGATTTTAGCCATTCTGACTGGTGTGAGGTGGTATCTCACTGTGGTTTTGATTTGTATTTCTCTGATGCCGAGTGATGTTGAGCACTTTCTCATGTGTCTGTTGGCCATTTGGATGTCTTCTTTGGAGAAATGTCTGTTCATGTCTTCTGCCCATTTCTTGACTGGGTTATTTGTTTTATGGGTGTTGAGTTTGAGAAGCTCTTTATAGATTTTGGATACAAGCCCTTTATCTGATATGCCATTTGCAAATATCTTCTCCCATTCTGTCAGTTGTCTTTTGGTTTTGTTGACTGTTTCCTTTGCTGTGCAAAAGCTTTTAATCTTGATGAAGTCCCAGTAGTTCATTTTTGCCCTTGCTTCCCTTGCCTTTGGTGATGTTCCTAGGAAGAAGTTGCTGCGGTTGAGGTCGTCTTGTGTTCTGTTCTAGGATTTTTATGGTTTCAGATCTCACATTTAGGTCTTTCATCCATTTTGAATTTATTTTTGTGTGTGGTGTAAGAAAGTGGTCCAGTTTTATTCTTTCGCATGTTGCTGTCCAGTTTTCCCAACACCATTTGTTGAAGATTGGATATAACCTTTTTCCCATTGGATATTTTTTCCTGCTTTATCAAAGATCAGTTGACCATACAGTTGTGGGTCCAAGAAATACAATAGATTTTTGCACATTAATCTTCTATACTAAAAACTTAATAAATTCACTAGAACTTTTTGAGGATTCCACTGGATTTTCTAAGTAGACAATTATGTCATTTGCTAATAAAGACAGTTTTACTTCATCATTTGAACTCTGGAGATTTTTATTTCTTTACTTTTGTTGCTATAGTCTAGTTTCATTGACAGAAACTGGTGGTAAGAGCCAAACACCTTATTGCCTGATCATACAGGCAAATTTTACTAGGTTGAGGAAGTTTCCATCTATTCCTTGTTTGCTGACAATTTTATCATAAATTAATATTAGGTTTTGACATTTAACCATTTTGTAGACAAGTTTTTAATACAATAAATTACACTGACCAATTTTTGAATATTAAATCAACCTTACATTTTGGGATAAATCTTACTTTTTCCATGAGAGAGAATATTTTTTGCATCTAGTTGGATATAATTTGCTAAAATTCTCTTTAGAATATTTACACCAGTGTTTTTGAGGCATGTAGCTCTTATAATATCTCAGTCTGGTTTTATAACAGGGTAATTTTTATTAATAATAATATTTATGTTAGACTTCTGAGTTCTTCCTTAAATATTTAGTAATGATTCACCAGTGAAACCATCAGGTCTGTAATTTTCTTTAATTCAATTTCTATAATAGATATAGGACTATTCAGGCTGTCTATTCTTCAGTGAGTTTTGGTTATGCATTTCAAGGAATTTCTCCATTTTATCTAAGTTGACTAATTTATTGGGTAGAATTGTTTTAAAAAACATTCTCTTATTTTCCTTTTCATATTTCCTTTTCATCACTCTGGAGTGATATGCTACATCTCTCATTCCTGATATTTGTAGTTTGTTTTTCTTTATTTTTCTGATCAATCTGTTTTTTCAATTGTATTTATCTTTTAAAAAAAACCAGGCTTTAGTTTCATTGGTTTTCTCTATTGTATTTCTGGTTTGTATTACATTGATTTTCGCTCTGATCTATTACTTCCTTTCTTCTACTTACCTGGAGTTTAATTTTCTTTTCTTTTCCAAATTTCTTAAGGTGGATCTCTGGTCATTGACTTGAGATGTTTTTCTTTCCTGATGTAGCAAGTTAATGCTATAAAATTTCCCCTGAGCATTGTGTTAGCCCTCTAAATTGTAAGTTTTTCTCGTTGGACAGCTGTGGAAAGACACTGTTCCTTGTCCCATATGGGTGCCAAACTGTTCTCTCTAATCCTATGGCAGTTCTTTCCCAGGTCTGAAGTATTATCCTAATATGCATGCAGTGGTCAATACTCAGCTGCATACTCAAGAAGGAGCCTCTGCCAATCTCCAGAGTTCTCACTTCCTGCACCTCTCTACTCTTTGTTCCTGTGCTCTGAGAACCCTAACTTCCTCGGTTTCTTTGAATTCACAATTCATCGTCTTAACTCAGAGGGCTCACCTCATTTATTTCCTATTTCTTAAGCATAACTGTCTTTTGTCCCTTGATAGCCAATGTCTTGAAAACTATTGTTTTATGTATTTTGTCTTGTTTTGTTTTAGTTGCTATTATAAGGAGAGTCAATCCAGTCAGTCTCTATTACTTCACCTTTGCTAGAAGCGGCACTTCTCCCATCACATCTTCAAGTGTCTTCCCATATATCATCATACTTAAGCCTCATTAGAGTCCTCTGTCAGATAGATAACCAGTTTTAATATTCCTCTCATCTCACACATGAGAAAATGGAGATTCAGAGATACCTAATAGTGGTTACAGGTTGAGTTTTTTAATATAGATCTTCTGGGTGTAACTCTAATGCTTGTTACAGTGCACCTGTGTATCTTAAGTGATGATTCAGCAAGCTTGTCTGGTCTCCCTTTGTTTTATCTTAAATATCTTTAATACATTGTGCTTTCCATTTCTAGTGTCTTAAGAGTTTGAGAATCTTGGCAGTTTCTAATGCAAGGGTTTTCTTCTGGGGATCTCTTTGAGTGCTTTTTGATGGTAGCTACACATCATGAAGAATTACATACACTGACACTTACTTGGATGGATAATTACTCTTATTTCTTAAACTCTGGAATTCAAATAAGAAATATGACAGGTTATGTTTCTTAAAACTTTGATATGTTAATATCTGGGGCCTTGATCTGGCTCTATGTTCCCTTTCTTTAAAGCAGAGTCCAAGATTGTAAAATTTTTACCTCCTGGCAATGAAAAGTATCAAAATGTAACAAATCCAAGAATTATATTAAGCCCAAACTGACACATCGAATTCTAATTAACTTAATTCTTTGGCTGATATAAAGACAGAAATGGGCTTCTGCTTAGCAGATTTCATCACATACACTATGATAATGTGATTAAATTTCTTTTTCAATATATGGTTATTAAATTGTCCTAGTATAGTCTTTCCTGAAGTATGGTAATAGTAAATATCATATATGATGAGTTCATAGTAAAAAAAAACAACAAAGGAGATGCTGAATTAAAGAAAGGTATTTACATTTTTTTATAATTGGATTTTTCCTTTTCTAACATGTAGATATACATTATGAATCTCTAAAAAATGGACACAGAATATAATAACCCAATATATTCAACCATGGAATCCTTTTTTCACATTGGATTAGTTTTCAAGTGCTATCTTGGAGATGTTAATGTAGTACAAGGATGAGAAATCTCTAATCTAGGGGTTAGGAGTTGGCATCTCATTTATTTGGCCCTTGTGATACCTTTATTAGAGTTCAGCTCCTCTTATCTAGACAATCATTTCCTCTCAATGTACTGTTCTGGATTTTCTGGTTATGTTTTCTGACAGAGGTGATGAAGTGTTTTGAGCAATGTCTAAACCACAAATAAGTGTTTTTGTTTTTGTTTTTTTCCCTTAAGATTTATTTATTGGGGCACCTGGGTGGGTCAGTTAGTTAGGTATCTGACTCTTGATTTTGGCTCAGGTCATGGGCTCAGTGTTGTGATATAGAGCCCTGCCTCTGGCTCCACACTGGGTGTGGAGCCTGCTTGATATTCTCTGTCTCCCTCTCCCCCTCCTCTCTCTCTCCCTCTTTCTGTCTCTCTCTCTTAAAAATTTTTATTTATTTATTTATTAGAAAGATATTGAGAGAGAGAGAGTGCACACAACAGGGGAAGGGCAGAGGGAGAGGAAGAGAAAGAATCCTCAAGCAGAACCCTTGGTAAACATGGAGCCCAATGTGGGGCTCCATCCCAGGACCCTGAGATCATGACCTGAGCCAAAATCAAGAGTCAGCCACTTAACTGAAGCAAGCAAGATGGCAAAAAAAAAATTTATGATGCATAAGGAAGTATCCTTTAACTAACCCACCTCAAATACTCATGACACGTATTCATTGGAGAAAATGTGGACACCTCTGGCTGGAAATTTCCTGTAACAAAAAGGGAAAAGAGCTACCTCCAAACTAGTGAAATTAACCTTTTGAATATAGGAAATGCTTTTAATGTTAAAAAATTTCACATACCCCATAAACGTGATTTGTACTGTTAGTATATTTTATATAGAAAACACATAATGGCAATAAGCTACCATGATTTGAGCAATTTAAAATTAATTTGTAGTTTTTTAACTGTAACAGATTGCGCATAAAAATAAGGTACTTGCGTCTATAAACACACACATGTTCACAGAGGATATGCAAGGCGTGGTTCAGCTCACTGATAATCCTAAACCACATAAGAATTCTAGATCCAGACAACAAACCAACAGTGAGTGACTTTGGGACCTGCAGCCCACAGATTGGGAACCACTGTTCTAGGTCCTCTAGCTGTTGTAACACTCCTTGGGTCTAAGAGAAATGAAGTCACATTCATTTAACAATATTTATCACATACTTACTCTATATAAGGCATCATGTGAGGAATTTGGAAAACACAGATGAGTAAGACAGTTCCTCTCCTTGAGAAATTTATAATTTAATGGAGACAGATGGACATAAAATGTTTACATACTGGTGTAACAATGTGAAAAATCTATTTATACATTAGAGTAATACGGTGGAAAAAATTATATTGCTGTAGCTGCTTTATCTCCTCTGAGAATGGCATTGTGTTTTCTCTGGAGTAAATGGCTTTCTATTTGGCAATGTAACTTCATCAGCAGCTTTGCACTCAAAAGGTGAGCAACCTTCCCCCAAGGGTAGAATTGTGAAAGAGACAAGAAAACAAAGAAACAATTCAACAGCTCTACCTATGAAATGGAGAGATATTTACTGTGACATATAAAAATACTGATTGAGAGGAAGGGGGCTAAGGGTTCTAGAGAAAGAAAGGGAGAGGAATTGAGCAACATGGTGGCAGAAATCTGGTGGAAGTGGGCATATGTGGAGGAGAGTATTGTGAGAAATTTGGACTGGATGGAATATTAGACAAGATATAGTGGCAATAGGAATTTTATTTGGAGGTAGGGTAGTTAAACTCATTAAATTAGAAGATGAACACAGAGAAGTGCAAAAATCTTAACTATACAAATTTTTTTTCAAAAGAAACACATCCTAGTGATCATTACTGGCTTAAGAAATAGCACATAACTAGAGCTCCAGAAATGCTTTTTTGGCCAAAGGACTTTTATGTTGCTCTGAATCCATTTTTCTCACCTTCATTTTATTGATAGTGGTTTGGCACACACAGAAATGCTCATGTGAGTGGTGACTTGGTGGCTTAAAAATAAAGGGAATGGGGGATCTACATTTAATATCTGGATTGGTATGTAACGAAAACAGACAAAAGGCACAGGAAGCAACCTGAGGAAAAGTGGAGTGTTTCTGAGAACAGGATACTGAAGTCATCCGAAACCATAAGAATATAAGCTCAGTGGAATTGACAGATATCTTGAGGTAGGTCTTTCACAGAGCAAAAGCACATGTGCAAATGTTCGGGGACCTAGGTCGGCATGCTACTCTAAAGATGAGCACAATCTGTGAAGTACTTGGAGCCTAGACTTCTTGGGCTTAAGGAATAGAAGATGAGATCTGAAAAACATATATGGCGAATCTGAAGAGTTTTGACTGGGGGCAAAAAGGCAGGTATTCTTTTTATAGACACTGGAGAACCATGGAAGATCATTAAGAATGGGAGTAACAAGGATGAGATTTGTTCTTTAAATGGACTCTTTTGGGGCGAGTTGTCAGCATAAAATGGAAGAGGAAGAAGTTGTTATCAAAAAGAAGATTAGGTAGGAAGATTATTCTAACATGTGAAGTGAGAGATCATGAAGAACCAAATCACAGCATGGTATAAAGATTTGAATTCAGCCAGGAACAAAGAACAGAAAACAGATTTGGAAAACGTTCAAACAGTAGAATTAATGGTATTTGGTCAACAGTTGGCTGAAAGGATGCTAGAAGGGGAACAGGAGAGGATTCCTTAACCCAGCATCTTGGAAGACAGGGTAGACAGGTATATACAATTATTCAAACTGGAGATGCTAAAAGGAGGAGCTTAAAGTTTGGGGCTGTGGTTGCAAAAGTTATAATGAGGCGAGTTCTGGGTATGTAAGTTTGAGGTGCCCTCAGGACATCCAGGTAAGAATATTTGTGTGTTAGTGTCGTAAATGACACCTCTGGAAGCTACTGGAAGTGACAGGGCGAACTCATAGAAAGGAGACAGTAAATGAATGTCAGTGGGTGACAGTGTAACTGTAAAGGAAATGGGTCCTTAAATTGGTTCAAAAATAGACTAGCATACAGTTACTAGAAAAGTTTTAATTTGACTCTCTGTAGCTTTTATTACTGGGTTACTTAAATAAATAATTAAAAAAGTTAAACTATATTCTTCATACTTTTAATTAATTATCATTATTAATCATTTTGTTTATAATTCAAGTCTAAAATAATTGTGCAATTTAAGTAAACTTACTGAAATTGGGCTCATTGTTAATAGTATGTAAACCTAGATTCTGTCAAAACCACATAGTTAAAACACTGAAGGGTTATAGTAATATTTTACGTTTTTAAATTCTTAAAAATAAAACAAAAATTAATAGAAGTATAAGCATTTTGGACATTATAAATTGCAGGTTTCACTTATATATCCAAATTGGGACTGCAGGAGTAGTGACGATTAAGAATACAAAATAAAGAAGGAGACTTTGGTGTTAGGTAGGATGGAGAAGAAAGCAAATGAAAATTTTTTTACTGCATAACTTTAATAGGCCAAAGAAATGCAAAATTAAAAAAAATGAAAGGCAGTGAAGATACATGGACAAAACAAAGACGGAATGAATGAACCAAGAGGAGACCTATGAAAGTCGGCAGGTGTCACCCACTGGTTTCTCATCTGAGGGCATCTGCAGGTTCTGGAGCAGGCTGCCAATCTAGTTTGGTCTGAATGAAGGGACATTAGTTTACTAGGGCAGCCATAACAAAGTACCAGAAACTAGGTGGCTTAAAACAACAGAAATTTATTCTCTTGTGGTTCTGGAGGCTGGAAGTCAGAAATCAAGGTGTTGATAGAGCTGACCTTCCTTTGAGACTCTTGGTAGAATCCTTCCTTGCCTTCTCCTAACCTCTGGTAGTGGCCCTTGATCGTTGGCATTCCTTGTTCTTGTGTTGTATCACTCAAGTTTCTGCCTGTATCTTCCCCTGCCACTCTCCCTGTGTCTCTCTGTCTCTGTGTCACTTCTCTTTTGGGGTGACTAGGAGCCCATCCTACTCTAGTGTGTCCTCATACTAACTAATTACATCTGCAATGATGCTATTTCTCAATGAAGTCACCTTCTGAGGTGCTGGGGAAGGACATGAAGTGTGACTGGGGGAGGGGGAGGTGTAACTCCACGTAGTACATGACACTTCTGGAAAAAAGATAAACCAGAAGTTCCTTTGGATATTGAAATGATCTGGCATCTCAAGTTATAAATGGCAGGAGCCTTAAGTGCATGATAGCCATTTCCCCTTGTAATTAATTTGCTGATTCTGGGGGCTGCACGGAGGCTCAAGATTTTGAAGAGGAAGATTGAAATCTCCCATTGTTCTATATTGTCTGAAAGAAAAGCCCCACCTGAAGAAAAGAAATGGTTCAAACTTCAATTATTCCTTTCCTCCAAGGCATGCCAAATTTAGAAGCAGTATGGTACAGGAGGCTGGAGAGCAAAGCTCAAAAATAGTAAAAATCTGACGGAGTCAGTCAGCCAGGGTATGGGATACACTAGACTCTCAATGGAAATTCCATGTCAGTTGTCCCTAAAAGACATTTTTAAACCAGAAGTTGACTCCTTCTATCTTATGTTACAACTTACCTCATCTCAATTTCTTTGAATCTGGAAAAGGCAAACCATTACAGGGTGAAAAATAATATAAAATTCAATCTGTATGGTATTTTATACTCAATGTCTAACCCAAAAGAAAACATATGGTAGAGGTGTCAAGAAGCACAAAATGTAAACAATACAAAAAATAAGTCAATAGAAGAAGACTGACAAAAGATCCAGATGTTAGAATTAGAAAAAAAGGGGCCATAAAATAGTTATAATCAATCTGTTCAAGGAAATAGGATAAATGATTGACAAAAGTGGATGAGAAACAATATTTCAACAGAAAATTGAGGGCTATAAAAGAAAGAAAATGGACATTCTGTAACTGTAAAACACCATATCTGAAATTAAAAACTTCTGATTTTGGTTAACAGGTGACTGGAGATAGTTGGAGATATAATAAAAGACAGAATAATGGAAAGGACTCAAATTGAAGCGCAGAGAGGAAAAAGATAGGAAAGAAAGTCCAGAGAAAAAGTCACTTGTATGACACAGTCAAATAATCTAATAGGTGTATTTGAGCACAAGAAGCAGAGAGAGAAAAATGTGACAGAAGGAATGTTCCAGAAAATAATGGTTGGGAAATTTTCAAAGCTGATACAGGTCTTTCCTCCACAGGTTTAAGAAGTTCCTGAAACATACAGAATGAAATATATAAGGAAAATCACACCTAATCTCATCATAGTCAATTAAAAAAAAACTCTTAAAAGTCTAGAAAAAAAGACACATTGCTATCAAGGGAACAATGTTAAGAATGGTGGCTAAATTCTCAATGAAATCATGGAATTCAGAAAACAAAATGGAATGCTGTTTTCAAAGAAAAAATAAATAAACTGAAGAAGATCTGATAATACAGAATGCTATACTTGGTGAATACATTTTTCAAAAATAAAGGTGAAATATAGATATTCTTAGAAAACAAAGCTCATAAGATTTGTTGGCAGTAGACCTATACTACAAGAAATACTAAAAGAATTTCTTTAGGCTGAAAAAAATTGCAGGTGAAAACAAGGAAGTACAAGAAGGAATGACGAATACTGAAGTAGATAAATATAACTGTTGAGATTTAGGGCAAAAATCCTAGCCAAGCCTGTACTGTACATAATACATACAGAAGTAAATTATATGACAATAGCAAAAAATAGTATGAGGGGGATAAACAGGTATAAATATTTATAAGATATTTTAATGTAAAGAAGGACCAACTTAAAATTGTTTACATTAAATTAAATATTCATTGAAAACTAAACAAATTGTACTGAGATAAAACAAAAATATTAAGAGAAGTAATAGAATAAGGTAATAAAAATTATCGATGAATCCACAAGAAGGAAGGAAAGGGGGAATAAAGAATCAAAGAACAAGTGGACAAATAGAAAACAAATAACGAATGAGAAAAACAGGAACTAGTAATAAGCCATGGTTTAAATGGGCAATTTTCATGATACATATATCTAACAAGGACTCATATCCACAGTATACAAAGAAGTCTTAAAATAGATGTTAAAAAATAATCAACTCAAAGAAATGTGCAAAAGACTTGAACAGACACTTTATAAAATAAGATGCCCAAATTTCCAATAAGCATATGAGAAAAAACTTAACTTGGTAATAGATAATGGAAAGCCAATCAAAATCACAATATGATACAAATACACACTCACAGAATGTTTGAAATAGTAACAAAAGGAAAAAACAGATAGTACCAACTGTTGATGAGAGTACAGAGCAATTTGAACTCTCATAGATTTCAGGGAAAGTCAAAATTAGTTCAATCACTTTGGAAAACTGCTCGGCATATCTACTAAAGCTAAACATATGCAGAGCCTATGATGTAGCAATTCCATTACTAGGTGTACATCTAACATGAATTAGGATATAGGTCTTCCAGAAGATACATACATACTTGTTCATAAAATCTTTATTTCTAATACCTAAAACCATAAATAGTTCAAATGTCCATCTACAGGAGAACTGATAGGTAAATTCTAGAAGCAAACCCCATACAAAAGGACATGGCACAGCAATAAAAAACAATAAACTACTAATATATGCACTGATGGGATGAACTCTACCACATTACTTAGAGGGGAAAAGGCCAAACACAAAAAAGCAAATAATGTAAGATTCTATTTATATATGACAGAAGAGGCAAAACTAACGGGCATTGAAAGAATTCATATGAATGGGGCATATTCTCTATACAGATACTGCTAATTCTGGTTCAGATACCTCTCCTAACTTTTATTATTTGCCTTCCAAGAATCTCCTAAGAAAAATAAGCAGTAATTCAGCTATGAGTATTTCTATTCTTTGTGTCAAGCCATTTTTCCTATTGAGGTACCTGTTAGATTTAAGGTACAGTGAGTGAGGTAAAGCTTCTCACCTGGCATGAATTACAAACTCTTAATACTTCTTAACACTCCAACTCAAAAATGGTTGTCTTATGCATACTGCCTGATGAAAGGGCTTATTAAGTACATTATATTTAAGAAAGCACTGGTAATGTTCAGTAGTGTTATAAATATGAGTAAACTATTGGGGCCTCTTTGAAGGTGGGGATTAAGATACAAAAAGGACATTTGAGTAAATAAGGAAATACAGTCAGAAGTAGAGAGTAGTGAACATTTGGGTATGCGTTACTGCATTCCATAGTCATACACGAATAATTTTATGATTTTTCTTTTTTGTGTCTTTGACCTACATATTAACTATTATGTAATGCAAATTTAAAGGCAATTTTAAAAAAACTGTCATATTCTATCTTTAGTATATCATATTGGTTAAACTTTAGACAAACTGAGTCCAAGTATAAGTTCCAATGTTTAGTCGTTAGGTGACCTTGAGTGAGTTATTTTTTTCTCTCTAAACCTTGGTTTTGTTATTTTTAAATAAGGATAATCATAGTGCTTCCCTTATTGAGAAGAATAACAGAGGTATTGCATATAAGGGTCCATGTTTATGTACAAAATGACATCCATTGTCAGATAAGATTCCAGGAGTGTCGGAGTGGCTGAAGAGTGTTTTCTAGTGCTGGAGTAAGAAACCAATTCTGAGCAGAGAAATTATATCAGGGTAGTCATGTGACATACAGAAAGCTACAGCAATAGGTTGAAAGGAAGGCTCTTATAGAACAATTTCCATAGAAATAATATTCCATGGAAATCAGTTAAAGAGTTTTTCAAGACTATATCTAAATAAGATATCCAACAGTAGGAAAAAGATAAAAGAAGCAACTATTTCAAGGAGAAGACATTTTAGACAAAAAGGCATAGGAAAAGTGTCTTTTGGTACAAAAGAGGGTGAAGAGCAACTGGAAAAATTCCCTTAGCCACGCTGGTTAGGGACTGTCACTAACTCCTTGGTAAAAGAGATCTGAAGATGAGATAAAATCTATTATTTACTCTTTATAATTCCTTGAGGGTAGCTACATATAGTAATCTGTTCACAATCACAGAACTGAAACCAAGAGAGGAAGAGCTTCCCCAATCTCAAGAGAGGAAAGAAGTCTGTGTCCCTCAGAAACTGGATAAAATGGTGAAAAATATGAAATTAGCCATAAAAATTGAAATTGTATAATGGAAGTCACAATGCTGTGAATGCTCACACATTATTTTTCCTGAAAATAAAAATAAAAACAAAGGAAATGAACAAGCTTTTGAAGATTTTGGACAAGCAGTATCTGAAGTGAGAGAGAAACAAACACAGGCTCACACCATGAGCCTTCCGTGATTTCTGGATTTCAGTGACCAGTGCAATATCCCACACTCCAGCATCCCTCCCCTCCCTCCCCCTACCCTAATAGGAACTGACACAAGGTTGCCAAGTTCTTATTTTAGCAAGTATTGACATTTAAAAACAATCACAAATCAAGTTTTACTCCCTTCCTCATTTCACGAAAGAATGAACTCATCCCCAAAATTACAGGATGGACATGAACTGGGAGGGAAAGTGCATTATGAAAAATACTCTATATCATTCTCATTTTCATGCTGGTATGGGACAACTTCTCTGGGGACAGGACTGGTTTGTGGGCCAGGATTTCAAACCCACAGCTCCAAAGTACCGCTGTGTTCCAGCATCGTGGATAAACACACCTATACACCAACTCAAACATTTTATTTCTATGCAAATGCATATGGGGTTCTTGTTACATGATGTGGGGATAAGGCAGCATCAATAAATCCCTTATCAATTTTTAACAAACCTTCATTTTTGCAAAATTTGACATAGAGATCCATTTTGGCCCTACTTTGGTTATTAAAGTCAAGATTCCCTTTCTTTTTTTTCTTTTTTTTTTTAAAGATTTTATTTATTTATTTGACACACAGAGAGAAATTACAAGTAGGCAGAGAGGCAGGCAGAGAGACAGGGAGAGGAGGAAGCAGGATCCCTGCTGAGCAGAGAGCCCGATGCGGGCCTCGATCCCAGGACCCCGAGATCATGACCTGAGCCAAAAGCAGAGGCTTTAACCCACTGAGCCACCCAGGCGCCCGAGATTCCCTTTCAATGAGCACCAAATAATAGCACCAAGACCCTATGTTTAACTCATAATATCACTTACAACACTGGATTGCAACATTGGCTGCCATGACTGTCTCCTTTGTAGACACTAAACCTCTTGAGGGCAGTAACTAGTTTTCCTCACCTCAGTACCCCTGCAACCAAAGCAAAAGTTGGGACAATGTGAGCCCTTATACGTGTGTAAGAATGAATGACTCTGAAACATAAAAACTATATACAAAAAATCTCTGATGCTATGTTCTAGTTTATTGATGGAAAGAGAAATTGGCTCTGTCCTTCAAAATTCACTGATTCATTCTTCAGAATATATGAAACCCTTACTAAGTATTTAACGCTGTGCTAACTGCTAAAGACAACCAAAATGAGCAGAATGTAGCTCTTGCCTTCAAGGGTGGCAACAGCATTTGCTCTCAGGAGCTCATATTATCCTCTTAGCACAGTGCCAGTTTCTTGAAAGATATAAATAATAAAATTGTTTGCGATCTCTGCGGAGTAAACATTTGCTCTGATGTTTTTCTTAGTGAGAATAAAGTCCGTTTATCACTGTAAGTAGCAATACCCACTCTATTTCTGTAAGAGTCCTCTTCTCTAACAGATCACAGCCCCGATCCCCCGACACAGTTCACTTAAATTGGAGCCTTAGCCTTATCCACAATACATGAAACAATAAATGTGCTTACTGTTGCAAGTCTTGTTATATTTGCTGTTCTCCTGTGCAAACCCTTCCAGCCGGCACTGAAAACGATGCTGCCAAAATTCTTGAAACCAAGGGTTTCGAAGGTTTGTTTCTGGCCGGAGCTTCAGATAATAATCATCAAACCACTTGACATCGGGAGATTGGAGCTTGATTGTGATTCCACCAACAGCTTCTCGCTGATATCCATCTGTCACATCGTACCTGTCAGCCCAGCCATCACTGTGGGGAAACAAAACCCAGCTCAGCTCAGAACAGATACCTGCTAAGGAAATGAGTCCATATTTGTTTTCCTTTTGAAAAGATCAGCCATTAAATGGCCCCTCAGGCCATGCCAGGGTCCTATATTATACCTACATCATTACTGAGAAAGGAGCTTAGACTAAAGGGTAGAAAGCACTGTGGGAACTTTGGGCCTAAGAGGACTAGAAGGTACCAGTCTCATTAACCTCAAACTGTGGAGAATAACCTAATGCTTTTGGCAGAATTTTACTGGCTGTAAAACCGGTATATGCATGGAAATTGCATGATATTACCATTCATACTATTTACTGAATGCTTAGTAGCTAGGTCAAGTTAACTTTGGATCCATTCTGTTCCTTTACTTGATAATAATTATAATGACCATAAGGTAAAAATGAAAATATTTCTAAAACACACCTAATATTAACCATCCTACAACACGATACTCATTTTTTCACATTTTATAAGTAAACTGTAAAGAGGTTAGAAAAGCAGTTGATTATGGTCATTCTGTTAAGTACAGATTGTTCAGCACTTCAAACCAAAGTCCTGTAATCCACAGTCCATATACTCTTTTCCCGTCACGTGGTACTTCTCTAATATATTCAAAATGCACATATGAAATCCTGTTTTGCATTGGACAGATTAAAAAACTTAACAATGAAACATCGAGGATGGTAACAGGGACCATACACTTCAAAATTACTATCGTTCTATGCACGGATCACTCAAAGTAACCTACACATTTTAAAGTAAAAAGGAGTTTGAAATCAGAGAGTTTGTGTTACAATGGTATAAAAGTATAAAAGAATAAGGGGAAAGAATTCTAAGCTTATTTGGAAAATACGTGAGACACAACTTTGGAAATAAAAGACAAAAAGATGTTTATATCAAATTTGGGCACACCTTGGGGCATTCAGGACAAAAGATACTGATTCTTCCAACCTCTCTCCCACTGGAAGATGCACAACTTGTGCTAAGTATCTGCTGGGACCCAGTGGGGCTGTCCTTCCTTTGAAAAGAGGCAAGTGCTTTTTCAGGGAAGATAAAGAAAGTCAAGGGACGTTTAACACAGAGAAAGTAACAGAAAGGGAAGAGAAAGGGTTCAGAGAGAGCTGAGCGGAAGAACAGAATGGAGCCTCCTGAATGCGAAGCAGGAAGTGTTTGGAGATAAGTGGGGAGGGGGTGTTGGGGGGGTGAGGGTGGGCCCTGGGGAAAGGGGGAGGGAAAGGATTTACATTCACAATCATTGTTTATTTCATCCATATTAGATTTATTTATCAGAATGTAAATCTTCTTTTATCTTCCTTCAAACGCATTTTTGTCTTCTTAAGTTTTTTTGCAGGTGGAGAGCATGCTCCAATATTTTGCATATAAAATCAGTGCTGGGGAAGGTATTATATAACTAATTAATTAAAATAAGTATAAAAAGTGTGCTTTTTTTCCTAGCATGCTCTGCTATGGCAACTCTGACTTAAAAACTGATAATGAGAGTTTTTCCAAAGGTCACAGATTACTCATTAAGATATTATAAGGGCTTGCCATAACTTGAGATATCTCCTAAGACATCAGTGGGTGGAAGAGGAGAAACAAACAAACAAATGAAACAAACCATTTCTTCTTCTAAGTCATCACTGACAAGAGAGATTTCATTAAAAATTTAAGGTAAAATTTCAAAAACTTTTGTGGCAGATCAGGAAAAAAACTAATAAGTCATGCAGTATGTTTTGTCCCAGTGTTGAATTTGGTTACTTCACACATTCTCTTCCCTCAAATTTCTCATTTTCAGCTGCAGAAGATTTTATTTAAAGCTGACAAGTTGAAATGATGTGGGCTTGTTTGCCTCATTTTCTCCCTCTGTTGTGGAGGGTTTATTATATCACTGGTATGAGAGTGTGGGTCTCGTTGGCGCCGGAGGAGATGCAGGGGCGTGCTGCAAACGGGGCAGGAAGGGCTGTTTGTCAAGCAGAGCCCCATTCTCCAAGAAGTGGGAATTTAAATTGCTCCTTTTGTTAATGCTAGCTTCCTCTTATGTAACACTATGATTATGAATATTACATAAGAAATGTAAGATTTTAATGGGTCCAATTTACCCTTCACAATTCATTCATTGAATTTAATAGGGTTTGTAAAAAGCTTGTCTTGATAAACTTTTCTGGAGGAAATATTTCCATAAAAAAGGTATCTATGCCAGAGTGTATTAATTGACTCAATTTTCATCATGTTCTTTAGCTTTTTTTTGTTCAGGTATAAGTCTCTTCTTCATATTTAAGAATCTGGCAAAGGTGTTTTATTAGCAGTTTATAAGTTAGAGTTGTGATTTTAAAACAGTTTTGTTCCAGATGTTTCCATTCAACAGCAAAGTAAAAAATCATAATGGAGTTTGTATGTAAACAGAAAATTCCAATATCGATTTGACAAACCAAGGTTATTCTATTTAAGCTTACTGAGGAATGTCTGCTATGGAAGTTTCAAGAAACTTCATTCTATGATGGCTAAGTTAGATGGTGTCGTATTGACTTTAGGTTATTAAATATTAACATTTTCATAAAAATGTGCTTTTAAGATTTGTGTTAAGATGACAGGGTTATCTCTAAGTAAGAAATAATAAATCCAAAAGGAAAATGAAATGCCAAGAAAAACTTGCGCTTACTTTTCTATGATCTAATGCTTTATATTACATTGATAGATTAGACTGTCAAGTACTACCTAAATACTTTTGGGAGACATCTATTTTACCAAATAAGGAATAAAGAGTGGGGAGGAAGATAAGGAAAGAAACTAAAAGTACACCATATTTAAAACACCTCTCCAGATTTAGTATCTATCTATCTATCTATCTATCTATCTATCTATCTATCTATCATCTATCTATCATCTATCTATCTATCTATCTATCTATCTATCTATCTATCTATCTCCATCCATTCATCTATCCATCCATCCATTTATCTAATTTCTCTTCTCACTGGTGGACATTTTACCCATCTCCCCATAATCTATTTCATCATTTTCTTTTTGATTCCTTGATATACAGTCAATCCTCATTATTTGCAGATTCTGTATGTGCAAATTCATTTACTTGCTAAAATTTATTTGCAACCCCCAATTCAATACTCATGGCACCTTTGTGACACTTGCACGCATGCACAGAGTGGCAAAAATTGTGAGTCTCTTGATGTGCACATTCCCAGCTGAGACTGAACAACATGCTCCTCTGCTTTCTGGTTTGAGCTTTCATAGTGCAAACAAGTGTCATTTTCATGATCTATTAAGTATCAGGGTTTTTGTATTTTTGTGGGTTTTTTTCGTTGTTAATTTCACTGTTTAAAATAACCCCCCAGCATAGTGCTGATGTGTTACCTAGAGTTCCCAAGTGCAAGAAGGCTGTGATATCCCTTACACAGAAAATGCATTTTTAAAATCAGCTGCATTCATGCATGAGTACAGTGCTATTTGTTGTGAGTTCAATATTAATGAATCAACAATATATATTAAATAGCAACAATATATATTAAATAAGGTATCTTTAGATAGGAACATGCATAAAGCAAGGTTATGTACTGCCTACTTGATGGAAATGCTATGAGTAGAGGCCCACAGCAATTCAAACCTGTCCTTCCCCTGGGGACAGTGGTCACTCTTCACTAATTCAATGTTTGGTGCATGTTTATGGAACATAACTGCTGTGAATAACAAGAATTAAGTATACATATACTATTCTTAATTGGAATTTTATATTAGTCAGTCCTGCAGCTTTTCTTTGAATATAGAAACTGAGTGATTTGGACATTTAAAACAGGAAAACCATTTTTAGCTTAGTAAGGTTGGCTTAACTAAAGGAGGAATCTTTAATATGTACCCATCCTCAAAACACCTCCTTAGTAGATACCTTAGATTTTTTAAATTCTCCCTGGAGACATCTTAAGGACATGCTCATTCTGCAAGAATTTATTTTCATTTTCTTTCCAAATTGCATTATCAAAATATATATTCCTACTCTATTATCTACATATCTTTTCTCCTCTCAGCCCTCAATTCCCACTATTCCTCCTAATTAGCAATTCATGGAAATTTAATTTTTATCCGTTTTCAACAGAAGGTTGTTTAACAAAATTGACTGTAATTCTCTGGCTATATAGTTCATCTTCCATATCTCTATAGCTTTTCTTATTTCCATCAACATTTATTAAATATCTNGTTTTCAACAGAAGGTTGTTTAACAAAATTGACTGTAATTCTCTGGCTATAGTTCATCTTCCATATCTCTATAGCTTTTCTTATTTCCATCAACATTTATTAAATATCTACCTATCTTAGATTAAATTATTTTGTGGCAATAAACATTCCAATGTCCCAGTGGTTTTGTACAAAAGTTTATTTCTTGCTCAGCCTTTAGATTCATTGCAGATGGTCTATAACTCTGCTCCATGTTGCCTTCATTCTGAGAGAGTAGCTTCCTTCTGGGACATGGCCAATCTTGTAGAAGGAAAAAACATGCAATGGCTCTTAAGTAGTCCACTCAGAAGTGGCACAGGTCACTTCTGCTCATATTTCACTGATGCAAAATAAGTCATATGACCAAGCCTAACCTAAATGGGACAAGTATGTATGATTTTTCCCACACAGGGGATCAATGAATGTTGTGAAGAAAAATTCACTTCATCACCTTTATTGTGTATTGAAACCCTATTAATGGGACTTCATCAAGATCAAAAACTTTTGCACAGCAAAGGAAACAACTGACAGAATGGGAGAAGATATTTGCAAATGACATATCAGATAAAGGGCTAGTATCCAAAATCTATAAAGAAGTTATCAAACTCAACACCCATAGAACAAATAACCCAGTCAAGAAATGGGCAGAAGACATGAACAGACATTTCTCCAAAGAAGACATCCAAATGGCCAACAGACACATGAGAAAGTGCTCAACATCACTCGGCATCAGAGAAATACAAATCAAAACCACAG
>LNAC01000554.1:497364-552554 GCA_002007465.1 Ailurus styani
ACTGGAATACTATGTAGCCATCAAAAGAAGTGAAATCTTGCCATTTGCAATGATGTGGATGGAACTAGAGGGTATTAAGCTAAGTGAAATAAGTCAATCAGAGAAAGACAATTATCATATGATCTCTCTGATGTGAGGCATTTGACGGGCAGGGTGGGAAAAAATAAAATAAGGTGGGATCGGGAAGGAGACAACCATAGGAGACTCTTAATCTCACAAAACAAACTGAGGGTTACTGGGGAGGTGGGAGGGTAGGGATAGGGTGGATGGGTTATGGACTNACCATAGGAGACTCTTAATCTCACAAAAAAAACTGAGGGTTACTGGGGAGGTGGGAGGGTAGGGATAGGGTGGATGGGTTATGGACATTGGGGAGGGTTTGTGCTTTGGTGAATGCTGTGAAAGATGTAAGCCTGATGATTCACAGACCTGTACCCCTTGGGCAAATAATAAAAATAAAATTNCTGTACCCCTAGGGCAAATTAAAAAAAAAGAAGAAAGTGTAGTGAGATTGAGAAAAACAAGTAGGTTTTAGACACTACTCCAAGACTCACAGTCTAGTAGAATGAGAGAGGAGGACAGACATATAAATAAATGACCTCATACAAATAAATATTTTTGTAGGTGTGAAACAAATGCAATGGGAGAGAACATCAGTAGATAATTGATTAATTCTATGTAGGAAAATCAGATTTATTTATTTATTTGTTTGTTTGCTTATTTTTTATTTATAAAAGGAAACTTATTTATTTGAAAGAGAGAGAGTGTGGGGGTGAAGTAGAGGAAAAGGGAGAGAGAATCTTAAGCAGGCTCCATGTTCAAGATGGAGCCCGACTCTGGGCTCCTTCTTAGCACCCTGAGATCATGACCTGAGATGAAATCAAGAGTTGGATGCTTAACCAACTGAGTCACCCAGGTGCCCCCAGTTTTATTTTTTTAAAATATTTATTTATTTTATTATGGGGGGGCAGAGAGGAAGAGAATCCCAAACAGACTCCCCATTGATCTTGGAGCTCCACTCAGCTCCATCTCAGGACACTGAGATCATGACCTGAGCTGAAACCAAGAGACCAGAGCTTAACTGACTGAGCCACTAATGTACCCTGAAGATCAGTTTTAAACTGAGTTTGAAAAGTATGGATAATAGTTTTATATATATATATTATACATATATAAAAGATATATACATATTTTATATATAATATGGAGTGATAACAGTATTTTGAAATTTTATTCTCTAGATAGGGAGAAGGTATTTGGGAATCTGGAAAAAGTAACTAAGAAGCATCACAGCTATGTAGATCATCCAGGACAGTGAACCAATGAGAAGTAAGCAGAGGAAGACCAGTTGCGAAGGGTCTTTTGTGTCATCCCAATGGTTTGGACTTACTCATTCAGACAACAGGGAGCCAGTGGTGGCTTTTAAGGTGGGAAATGAAATGAGATGATGAGAACCGGAGGAACTATGGTAGCAGTGTTAACAGATCAGAGTGGTCATAGATGAGTGTTCAGGGACTCAAGTTAGAAAACGCTTTGCGGTGGTCATGGAAACCACTGGAGGCCTGAATTTAAAGCAGTAGCAGCAGGCCTGCAGAGCCTTACTTGTGAGAAATTCTAAGAATTCCCTAGGAAGAGATGTGTGGCGAATAGGGGTAAAGGGGGATTTTTACGGTTTATGCTGTTGTGACACTGTTGCTCCACATCCTAAATGTAAAGTAGAGGAAGACAACAGGTCTGGGGGGGAAAAAAGAAAATGAACACAAGTTGGAGTCTATGATGATCAGATTTCCCTTTATATGCTCTCTAGTAGTTCTTTTCTCCTGGATTTCTATCTATTCTCTACATATACAACTGATTAGAATGTTAAGAAAAAATAAAAGCTAACGATTTTCTTATCTTTGGTTTAGAATCATATTAACCTACCTTATTCTGTTTAGTTTCTTTGTATGCTGAACGACAGCTGTTGGCAATCAGAAAATGAGAAATAATGGTAATTATAGAACTCTAAAGACTTGATACTCTCTACCATTATGTCCTTACAATATAAATATTTGAACCTTAGAATTATTATTTTTATCATTTATTTTATTAAATCACTGATGAGTAAAGCAGATCAATACTTATGGTTATAAAATAATTACTTCAGGGTTTACAACCAATAGATTTAATATCAAAATATATTTCTGGAATGGGGAAGCCCCTTGAAGCCTACATGCTAACAGGAATAAAACAAAACTTCGAAAATTATGAAAAGAAAAGTTTTATGAATTATCAAATGTTAGAGATGTTAAATAATTTTAAAAAATTGTTTCTCTTATCAAAATCTAAATTTGTATAATGCAGATGATATAATCTTCCTTTCCTCATTTCCTGTTCCTATATTTTAAGTGATTGCTATGGAAAACAGAAAAATACATGTAGCACAGAAAATTGCATTGGATGATCCTTTAGTTACAGTTCCATGTACTACTCATTCCAGTTCATTAATTCAGAAAGCATTTGGAATGCCTCTTCAGTGTGTTCAAACTGCACAGACACTGTGGTAGGTTCTAGTACATGGCCTTAAGGAGCCAACAGTCCATTAGGCCTGACCTGGCTGAATGGGCAATCCCAATTTATGACCCATTGGCAGTTTCCTCATTTATCCTTGGGACTGAACATGCCCTTTCCTTTTTCCTCAGTCTATCTGCAAACAGTACTGTTCATTAGATTTCCAGTCACTGCATCACTTACAGAAAATCACATTCCTGTCCTACCTCCCTGAGATTATTCCCCAATCACCTCAATTAGTATTCTGGGTGTTTTCAAACTCTCCGTTCTTAACATTTACAATCTCTTGATTTATTTACATGGAAGACTAATCACATACAATAGGTATGGATTTCATTAGTTGAACTCTCAAATGGCAACCTGATGATTCAGTATAACTCCACAGAATTTGTGGGGAGGCATCTGCCGTGAGCAAACGACATGAATAATCCCCTCCAATCTGTTTCAAAAGGAGCAATACCAGACTAAAAACATAAGCATCAGAATAACTATTCTTCTGGGGGAGTGGTCATTAAATTAATGTCAGGAGATGTGGGTTGGGGGGGCTGTGCCAGGTACATGCGGTCATTGTTCAGTCCTGTGTGTCAGAATGCTGGTCCCGCGCAGAGTAAGCACACACATGTTGTATCCTGGAGACATAACACATGGATTCCTTTGCCTCAAATGTGTCACACATTCACACCTCCAGGCTTTTGAGTACACATTTCCTCTAGAAAGAGTGCCACCCATTCAATGTGTCACTTTTGTGTCTTCTGATTTTAAAATCCAACTCATCTGTCAAGCCAACAGACTGGGTTAGAATGCAGCCTAGAAAATCTTCTTGAGCGCCTCTGGGCTGAACAGTTTCCTCCTCTCTGCTTCCAAAATGTCAGGACATTTATTCCTTTATTCATTGAACAAGTATTGGGTAACTCATACGCTAAATGTAGGGATATATTAGTGAACGGCAAGACAAGACCTGCTGTCACGGGGCAATATTATGATGCTTTTAGTTTTGCATGTGTCATCATATTTATTTCTGTTTTCTCTAACTAATCTAGAAATGTTATGCTTTGGACAGCTCCTCATCTTTATATCTATTATAAAGGCTGGCACACAGTAAGCACTCAAGAAATGTTAAATATAACTTATTAGAAAATTAGATCTTAAAAGACAAACTTCAAATTATAGAGAATTATTTTAAGATAACTACATATATTCATTTTTAATTGAGGATGCCATGCTGTCAGATGCACCTTGTAAAATGACTGTGAAAGGCTGAATTGATTCCCCCTCCAAAATGGTCCTTTCCATTCTCTACCTGATGCTATTAAGGTTAATGAGTATATTCATTAGACCGCATCCCAGCATTTTTTTTTCAAAATCTGTTCACAACCCACATAATTATTATGGAAACTGCTGTTCTACCCACATGTAATCATCATCCTGCCAAATCTTTTACCAATAGCATTTTAACAGATATTTCAGGATTTTTTTTTCTAATAGTGGGAGTCTACTGACTGCTTGGCTGTATTCATATAATATATATATTTTTTCTCCTCTGGGGGAGTAGGAGGTCTTAGAATCTCTAAATAATAGTGAAAAGCAAGGAAGGATATTGAGCTTTCAGATAAAAGTTCTTATGAATATACACCATTCAACACTAATTAATTATTTAATTCTAAAGAGAAGCACAATGTAGATTTTTTGAGAAAACGGTTAGGTTACTTACTGAGAATTAACCTATCTCTGGGGTTTATAAATATGAGTTTTTCCCATTTCCAAGGCTTTATAAAGAATAAGTAGATGTGGATTGGAGGAGCTATATTGGGACATTCGAAAGAAGGATAAAAAGTTAGGAACCTAAATTTTGCTGTGTCTAGAGTAGATCAGGTGATTTCTATTGTATTTTTCCCTAATTCTCTGTAGGCTTTGGAGGTGACTATTTTTAGCCCTAGTTTTTACTGCTCAGGAAACTGAGGCTCTGAGTGATTAAGGAACCTACTCAAAATTTCACAGCAAATATAGAGGGGATTTAAATGCAGATATTTGAGCTGCAAAACTCCAATGCTTTCTATACCACTTAGAGCTCCCTAAGTAAAGCAATGACCTACAGTGATGATAGCACAGAGAAGTGTTTCTTAAGGGGATCATATTTAAGAGGCATGTAATAGAGGATGGGGAGCAGAGTGTAGGACTGGAGCTGCATAGGTAGAATTCTAATATGGTGCCTAAGAGTCCTGTGTTCTGGTGTACACACACCTTCTCTTACCTTTTTAGTCAAACACTAATCTAGATAGGTGCTGCTCTGCAAAGGGATTTTCAAGATGCAATTAAGGTCCCAAATAAACTGACCTTAAAAATACAAGGAGATCAACCTCAGTGAGTGTGACCTAATCAGGTAATCCCTGAAAAGTGACTAGACAAAAACTCCAACCTGAGAGGGAGTTGAGGAGAGGGAGCTGGAAGAGAAGTTCCATGACTGGCTTTCAAGATGGAGGTAGCTCTGTGTAAAGAAACACAGTGGCCTCTGGGAGCTAAGAGTGCCACCCGGCAAACAACCAGCAAAGAAACAGGGATTCAGGCTCACATCCAAAAGGAACTGAATGCAGCCAAAAACTTGAATGTGCTTGGAAGCAGATTCTTCCACAAAACCTCCAGAAAGGAATGCAGTTCAGCCAACACTGTGATTTCAACCTATTTAACCCTGAGTGTAGAACACACTTATGCCAGGCATGGACCCCTGACTTCCAGAAAGCATGAGGTGATAATGAATACTGTTTTAAGCTGCTAAATTTGTGGTAATTTGCTACACAGTAATAGAAAGTTATGATGCATTCCCCACCTCTCTGCTACATCTCCTCACTTGGAAGGCCAAAGCATGTTAATATTGGAAGGAATGCAATTGTAGGAGGTTTGACCGAATTCTAGGTTTGGTCCCCAAAGGCCTGGGGATTACCAAAAATTATGGAGAGTATTTAACATATTGGAATAGTTGAAACATCCAAGTTGCTTCAGTTTAGACTTCAGGATGGTAAACATTCTCCCCTCTGGTTTAAAGATTTGTTCTACAGCGAATGCTTCTTTATCATATATACCCATCACAGAGGAGAAGCTGAGAAAGATCTTCGTGAATAGACTATTTTGTGAGTTGCACAATCTATTGTTTCTCTTGTCATATTATAGCCATTTGGAGAAATGCAAAAATTGAGGCAGTTGTGTCAGATGTGCGATATGGTGAGATAATTCAGTTAAATGGAGAAAGTACATTATGAGAAGACTGTTGTACCCCCAGCTTTCCATAACCTCTTCTATGTTTTCTCATGAAGCTTCCTTACTTAGGATAACCTCCCAGTTTTCAAACTCCTTTTCCACTGTCTTGAGCTAATTCCATCTGTTATGCCAGTAAACTAAGCATAATGTTCATCATAATAATTATTCATTGAACACCTATTAAGTTCCAAGCAATAAGGCCTATTTCATGATGATGCTGGTGAATATAGCCCCCCCCACATACACACACAGCAATTTGTTTTCTTATATCTTAAAACAGGTAATCAGAGACTTCATAATTTCATATCTACTGTATTTTCCCCATACTTTCCTCAACCTTCCTGCAGTATTTGACCGACTGTTCCAGTTAGCAGCATTTAATAAGTAGCATTGCATGTGCTAAATTCTCTGCAGAGTGCTGCCAATGAGGACTAAAGAGAAGAAAAGCTGTCATTCCTTACCCACTCTGCAGCATTAGAGACAGGGAAATATGAACTTACAGAGTAGTAACGGTCCTCACATATTTAGGGTTTGCTGTCTGCTAGGCATTGCTCTAAGCACTTTCTATGGGTGCTTCCTCTCTGCTAAGTATTATTTAAATATTCATATTCATCCTATGTTAGAGAGGCTGCAGGGGAGGGGCAGAGGGAAAGGGAGAGAGAGAATCTTAAGCAGGCTCCACGCCCAGCACAGAGTCTGACATGGGCTTTATTCCAAGACCATGAGGTCACAACCTGAGCCAAAATTAAGAGTCAGATGCTTAACTGGCTGTACCACCCACGCACCCTTCACATGATATTTTGTATCTTCACATTTCATACAAAGAAAGTTCAGCTGGAAAAATAATAAATCACCCAGGGTTATACAGGATTCAAACTTGGTCTACCTAAATCTAGAAATCAAAACTGAATCCATATGACCTGTTAATGTAGTCTTTGATCCAAATCGAAGTTATCTAGTTTTGTACATGAAAATGTAGAGAGAACAGTTGTTTTAATTTCTGTTAAACACACACACACACACACACACACACACACACACACACACACATTTGGAATTGGTTTCTTTTTTTTCTTCTCCCTGAGACTGTAAGCAAAGAATTGCCTTAAACCACTGCATTCATCTTCTGGGGGGAAAAATGCCTATCTTTGTAGTGTGAAAATACACTGGCACAGTTCTTAAGGATCTTTCTACTCACAAGGAAAAGAGCTATTAGGAGAAGCTCAAGAGACCTTGATATCTGTACATAAACACAGAATGGACTCTCTTCAGTTCACATTTCACTTTGAGGCAACATGTTTTTCCTTGACAAAATATTCCCATGACACCCACTGAAACCAAGTCTGTTGTTAACTTCTCACATCTATCAGAGATTTTACCAGTGAACACTTACAAGCTGTGGAAGACCAGTAAATAATCAAAAATTGTTCTGGGTGTGAGACTAAGGTTTAGAAATAGTCATTACTGAAGAAGCCAGATAAAAATCAGAACCTAAAAGCCTGAAAATTTAGATGAATTTAGATGCTACAGGCCTAATAATTAATCCAAATGGACTGAAAATGTAAGTCACATATTAGAAACTGAACAGCTCCTTCCACTTCCAGCTATGACAGATTAGACAAGCCTGCCACTGAAGACAATTAGAAAAGCTAGATAAACTTTGAAAAATGTCTGCTTATGCTGTAAGAAAGCTGTCAAGTCAGCCAGGTCTCAGGGACCAAGATTTTGGAGAGAAAAAAATTGTACAGAGGTATGATTTTCCCTTTGGGTAGTGATAATTCACTGAAAGGCAAGGATGAGTGGCTAAGGGGTTGGAACAAAAGCAGAAAGTGAGGCTCAAAGAAAGTTCTGGGCTAACATTACTCCAAAACATGATCAGCAAATATTTGGGAGAGAAGAGAGAACAGATGTGACAAAGATATTTGGTACTATCCCTTGAAGCATCTGTTATTTGTAGGCAGTTGGTGAGAAGCTTAGAAGTTGAGCATAAGGCAATGGCTAAGAGGCTGAAAAGATGAGAACTTTACACAGTTATGGTGGATTGAAAAAAAACTAATTGGAATTTTGGACCTTCAAAAAGAAATACTCCCAGTAAATACTCCTGTCTTTCATTTGCAATCCTTAGAGGCTATACCCTCATTGTCAGGCCAAACCAAAAAAAGACAAGCCCCAACAAAAAATGGGACCCAACTTCAAATCATCTTAATAGTAAACTAGATTAAAATGGTCACTCTCTGTTCTAACTGCTAGAAAGCAGCAAAAGCAAATCTTTGGAACAACATACTATTAGACATAGCTTCAGGTGATCTCTACATTGTTTATCATTCAAATAAAGTAAATTTAAGCAGTTTTTTTTGGGTAGGGATGAGATGTAGAGGATGTTTATGAACAGATTCTAAAATTTGCAAGGAAATACAAATGACAAAGTATAGTCACTATTATATTGATAAAGGGAACAAAGTTGGGAAAATATACCATTTAGATGCCAAGGCTTAGAATAAGGATGAAACTATATATAATTTGTAGAGATAGATAAATAGGCCAATGGGACAGAGTCTTACACGTATACAGAGATTTGATTTCTGACAAAGGCAACACCGTAAAGAAGTCCAAAAAATGTTCTATCAAATAAATGATGAATCTATATCTATATGGGAAAAATCTTTATACTTAATCCATGAAAATTAATTCCAGGCAGATTATAGATCTAAATGTAAATGATAAAACAATAAAGCTTCTAGCTGATAACAGAAAACTTCCAGATATAACACAAGGAGAACATATTCATCATCTTAGGATAAGAAAAATTTCCCAAACACAGTATAGAAAGGACTAACCATAAAATCAGGATAATCAAAAGTATTTATAATAAAGTTGATATATATATGTTCATCAAAAGATGTCACCGATTGAATGAAATGGAGGCCACAAATTAAGAGAAGATCTCTGGAATGTGTGTGTGTGTGTGTGTGTGTATGCAGGTAGATATATAGACAATAGATGAATTAATATGTAGGTAGGTAGATGATAGATAATTTAGAAAGTACTCATCTCTAGAACACATGAAGAATTCATATACATAAATATAGAAAATAAGTCCTATAGAAAAAAAGGTCAAGAAGTTTGAACACTACACTTCTCAGAACAGCTTTGAAATGCCCAATAGATAAAACAAGAGCTCCACTTCATTCATAAGGCCAATACAAAGTAAAACCACAATGAAGGGCATTATACAACAGCATGGATGGCTAAAGTTAAAAAAAGATTGATATAGAGCAGGGTTAAATCTGAAGCAATTTCATTTCTCAAACTTTGATAGTGAAAGTATAGCTTGGAATAATCACTTTGGAAAACTATTAGTGTCTTTTTTTTTAAGACTTTATTTATTTGAGAGGGAAAAAATCATTTATTTGAGAGGGAGGGGAGGGGCAGAGGCAAAAACAGATTCCTCACTAAGCAGAGAGCCTGATGTGGGGCTCAATCCCAAGGCCCTGGGATCATAACATGAGCTAAAGGCAGATGCTTAACTGACTGAGCCACCCAGGTGTCCCTAGGCAGTGTCTACCTTAACTGAATATAAGCATACACTATGACCAAGCAATTCTACTCTTTGGTATGTCCCCAATAGCAATGCTTTCATATACACACCAAAAGGCATGTAGAAGAATGTTTACATGAGCACTATTTGCAATAGTCCTGTTTTTGAAAACAACCAAAATCTTGATTGCCAGTCAAAAAGATCATAAATTGTGGTTTACTTCACATAATTAGTACATACAGAATGAAAATGAACAAATAGTGCTACGTGAAGCAAAATGTATAACATAAACATAACATTGAATGGAAAAATACACACAAAAGACAAAAACATATTCCATTCATATTAAGATAAGATAAAGACAAGCTAACCTAAAGTGTTAGAAGTTAAGATAATGTTTCTTTTTGATGAGTGTGCTCCAGCTTTCCTCCTGTTATTGATTTCTTGTTTCATTCCATTGTGGTAGGAAAAGATATTTGACATAATTTCTATCTTCCTAAATTTGTTGAGACTTGTTTTGTGGCCTAATATATGATCTATCTTAGAAAATGTTCTGTGTGCACTTGAGAAAAATGTGTATTCTGCTGCTGTAGGAAGGAATATTCTGTATATGTCTGTTAGGTCCATTTGATCTATCGTGTTGTTCAAATCCTCTGTTTCCTTATTGATTTCCTGTCTGGATGATATATCCATTGTTGAGAGTGGGGTACTAAAGTCCCAAACTATTAGTGCTTTGAGGTTTATTTCTCCTTTTAGTTCTGTTAGCATTTGATTATGTATTTAGGAGCTCTGATGTTGAGTGCATAAGTATTAAGAATTGTTTTATCTTCTTAGTGGATACCCTCCTTTATCATACATAATAATCTACTTTGTCCTTTCTGACCATTTTTAAAAAAGATTTTATTTATTTATTTGACAGAGAGAAAGAGAGATCACAAATAGGCTGAGAGATAGGCAGAGAGAGAGGAGGAAGCAGGCTCCTTGCCGAGCAGGGAGCCTGATGAGGGCCTCGATCCCAGGACCCTGAGATCATGACCTGAGCCGAAGGCAGAGGCTTTAACCCACTGAGCCACCCAGACGCCACTTTCTGACCATTTTTAACTTAAAGTCTATTTTGTCTAATATGAGTATACTACCTCTGTTTTCTTTTGGTTTCCATTTGTTTGAGATACCTTTTCTGTCCCTTCACTCTCAGTCTAGGTGGGCTTAAAGCTGAAGTAAGTTTTTTGTATGCCTACTTTTGGATGCATATTGTTGGATTTTGTTTTTTTATCCATTCAGCCATGCTTTGCTTTTTGATTGGATAATTTAATCCATTTATGTTTAAAGTGATTATAAAGATGTTAAGACTTACAACCGCAAATTTGTTGTTTTCTATTTTATTTTTCTGGTTTGATTTCTTGTTACTGTGTCCTCTCTTGCAGGGTTCATTTGTGATTTGATGACCTTTTGTAGTGGTATGCTTTGACTCTGTTAGGATAATATTTTGTGTACCTACTACAGATTTTTCCTTTGTGCTTATCATGAGGTATACAAAAAATGTCTTATAGCATCCTACTCTAAGGTAATAACCTTAATTTCAATAGCATACAGAAATTTTAGCTTTGCTATTCCCCTCCTATTTTGGGTTACTGATATTATCATTTCCATTTTTTGTAAAATTATGTACCTAATACAAAATCATTGTAGCTATGGTTAATTTTAATGCATTTGTATTTAAACTTTTAATCTAGAATTGTAAGTGAATTATGCTCCAGCATTACAATATTTGAATCTAACTTTATCTATTTACCAATACCTGTGAGTTTTACACATTCAGATATTTTTACAATGTTAATGTATTTTTTACTTCTGCTTGAAGAACACCCATTAGCATTTCTTGTAAGGCAAGTCTAGTGGTGATGAACTCCCTTAGCTTTTTTGTTCATTTGTTTTAGAAAGAGTTTATCTTTCCTTCATTTCTGAAGGATAATGTGCCTAGTACACTATTCTCAGTTGACAGTTTTCACCTCTGGTCAGGTGAGGTTGCTGGCTATGTTCTGTTGGGGTGGTGCCACTGGTTGGACTTCTTGACTGGGCTATGGGTTTGGCTCTTCAGTTGCTCCTGGTTGTGTGAAGTCTCAGACCATGATCTTTCACTGGATGCTGTTGCTGGTTGGACTCCATTCAGGTAGGGCTGCAGGCAGAGGTTTGTGGTGAGACACGGTCTCAAGCTGTGTTCTACAATCAGGTGGGGACACAGACTATGCCCTGAAGCTGGGTGGGACTACAAGCTGGGCTTCCCAATCAGATAGGCCAATGCCTCTGTTTTGCTGTTGGGCAAGGTCACTGAATAGGCTCTTTGGTTAGGAGGAGACTTCAGCTATATTCTATAGTTAGGTAAAGCTAGAGACTGTGCTTCACATTTTGTGGGGTGAGTTCTTTCCAGGCTCCTTTGTTGGGGGCAGGAGACTCTGGCTATGTTCCATGATTGGACTGGGTCACTGGTGAGGCTCCCTGATGGCTTGTTCAGCAATCAGGCAAAACCACAGGCTGGGCTCTATTGTGGAGTGGGGTTATAGGCTGGACTCCATAGTTGAGTGGCATTGAAGACTGGGTTTCAAGACTGACCAGAGTCACTGATTAGACTCCATAGTTGCCTGCATTCTTTGGTAAGTTTTTCCTGATTGGGCAGGACTTGAGGCTTTATTTATTTATTTAGATTTTATTTATTTATTTGACAGAGTGTGTGAGAGAGAGAACAAGCAGGGGGAGCAGCAGGCTGAGGGAGAGGAAGAAGCAGGCTCCCTGCTGAGCAGGGAGCCCAACACTGGGCTCTATCCCAGGACCAGAGATCATGACCTGAGCCAAAGGCAGACGTACAACCAACTGAGCCACCCAGGTACCCCGAGGCTATATTTAGCTAGTAAGCAAGGGTTCAGATTTGCTTCCCTGCTTCCCTGCCCAGACAGGGCTATTTGACAGGCTCCAGGGCTGGTACAGACTTTTGCCTGATTCATGCTGGTGACCTGAATCAGGAAAAACTCACCCACTGAATGCCAGACAGGGCCACAGGCTCAATTCTGTAAACTGGCTGAACTTTCATCTGGGCACTCTGCTCAGGTGCCCCTGCAAACACAGCTGTAGGATGTCCTACAGAGTTGTCCAGGTTCTCTGGTTAGAATTCTTGGTCAGGTGAGAATGGAGGCTATATTCAGGGCTACCAATTTGGTTCGCCTTCTGGATGAGCTGTAGAACAAGCTCCACAGCCAGTGTAGCTCACTGGCTGATGAATGAAACCAGGCAGAACTGTCCCCTGGACTTCCTGGTCAGACAGGGTAACTGGCTTCATTCTGCAGATGGACAGAGTCACTGGTTCAGATCTCCTCTCAGGTGTAGCTGCAAGGAAGAATGGGGTTCACCAAGATCTGTGTGCTAGCTGGTAAAAAATCCCTAACTCCATTTTGTGTTTCTGTCTGATCCTCAGCGGTCAAGCCCTGTAGGTTTTTCCAAGGATGCATGCTATGAGAGAAGCTAGTGTACTTCCCAGGAAGAATCTTGCAACATTGGGGAAGCTGGATATCCACCTTGGGTTCTTTATTCCCCATTGGAGAAAACCTAGGTTCAGGGGCCCTTCTCGCTCTGCTGCTGTGCAGACCTGGGACAGGAGTGATGGGGTCTGCATGTCCCTCCTCTTCCAGCCTTTCCATTGGGTGTAGTGCTTCTCAGTCTCTGCTTCAGTGGCATCTTTGGTTCTGGGATTTTCACCTCTGCGTCTTGTCTATGTAAAGGTGCTAATTGTGAGGGCGACTGAAGTCAGGAATGACCTGTGTCACTATCTTGATGACATCACTCTGGCCAGCCAGTTTGGTTTTCATAGAAGTTTAAAACATGAATGTGACATATTTCAGTGTACAGTTTTGATGGATGACTCTTCTCCACAAGTATATCTGAGGAAAGGCAAGACTTATTAGAAGGTGAGGACTTATAATTCAGACAAGGACTGATGAGCATTTGAGAGAGAAGAGAGCACAGGATAAAAGTAAAGAACTCAAGGGGCGCCTGGGTGGCTCAGTGGGTTAAAGCCTCTGCCTTTAGCTCAGGTCATGATCTCAGGGTCCTGTAATCGAGCCCCGCATCAGGCTCTCCGTTCAGCAGGGAGCCTGCTTCCTCCTCTCTCTCTGCCTTCCTCTCTGCCTACTTGTGATCTCTCTCTCTCCCTGTCAAATAAATAAATCTAAAAAAAAAGTAAAGGACTCAAGTCCTTCAAAGAGACAGGGTTTGGGGATTAATATTCTGTAGAGTGGGAGTAAGGTAAAGGAGTCTAGAAGGACTCTGAATTTTCTTATTTGTGTGATAAGTACTATTTCATAAAGAGAAATGTGTATTGGGGCTTTAGTTTTAGATATGTTGACTTTGAAATGTTTGTAAGATATTCAAATGGATTTTGTCAAGAATGCAGTTACACAGATAGTCTGAAACTTAGAGAAGTCTGGCCTGAGATATTTAATTTAAACGTTGCCAACAAAGGGTGCCTGGGTGGCTCAGTCATTGAAGCATCTGCCTTCAGCACAGGTCAGTCATGATCTCAGCCGTGAACCTGCTTCTCTTCCTCTGTCACTTCCCTTGCTTGTGCTCCCTCATTCTCTCTTTACCCCTCAAATAAATAAATAAAATCTTTAAAAAAATGTTGCTATCAAATCAGTCTTTGGTAGAATTGTTAGAAGGTAATATGATCGCCCAATGAGAGTGTTTTGTGTGATATAGACAAGGGAGGAATGTCTAAGTCCAGATGATATCTGCATTTAAGGAATATGTGGAGGAAAAGATATGCTTTTAGGACTCTGATAAAGAAAAGAGGGAAGAGAATAACAATGAGTTTAGTGATGGGAGTAGGGTGCTAACACAAAGCCAAGAAAGGCAAAAGCATCAAAAATAACAATCTAGCCCAATCTAGCCACCAGTGGACCCATTATAAGGCAGAGGACTTAAAACTGTCCTTAGGATCTGACAACATGATTAGGAAATTCTAGTGGAGTGGTAAGGACAGAAGCCAGATTTTAGTAGGATGAGACTAAAGGAAAAGAGACCGAAGGAAAAGATCCACATCAGGCCTGGTGTGGATCATAACGGAATAGAGTTGCATGGTTTTTTCTAGTATTTCTCAACAGTCGAGAAATAGGACTCCTGAAGGTGGATTATAGAATGGATTTTGCCAAATGAGTGAAATGTAAAGATCAGATTTTGCAAGACATTTGAGGGTTTGACTGAGAAACTGGTTTGAATAATCAATTATGGTACAGGATGATTAAGAAACTCAGGCTGGCCTGGAAGGAGCTGAGATGTTGGGGGGAAATGGAGACATCATAAAATAAAGGCCTATGATGAGAGCAAGGGCATATGAAGAGGCATGGAAGATGATAAAAATGACAGTAAGAGAGGATAAAATAAAATAAAATAAAAACAGAGAGGGAGGCAAGCCATAAGACAGTCTTAATTATGGAGAATGAACTGAGGGTTGCTAGAGGGGAGGTGGGCGGGAGATGGGCCAAATGGGTAATGGGCATTAAGGAGAGCACTTGTTGGGATGAGCACTGGGTGTTAGATGTAAGTGATGAATCACCAGATTCTACTCCTGAAACCAACACTATACTCTATACTAACTAACTTGAATTTAAATAAAAAATAAATAAATAGCGGCGCCTGGGTGGCTCAGCGGGTTAAAGCCTCTGCCTTTGGCTCAGGTCATGATCTCGGAGTCCTGGGATCGAGCCCCGTATTGGGCTCCCTGCTCAGCAGGGAGCTTGTTTCCTCCTCTCTCTGCCTGCCTCTCTGCCTACTTGTAATCTCTCTCTGTGTCAAATAAATAAATAAAATCTTTAAAAAAAATAAATACATGCTTTACTAGGAAAAAAAAAGTATTTAAAGGAATAAGCCAAATACATTCTGCTGCCTTCAAATATTATAGTAGTGGGATTTGTTTCAGAGGTGAACAATATAAATCTAATCCAGGCTATATAAAAATGTTAAACCTAACCCAGACTATTTAAAAACAAGAGACAATGAGTTATATTTTTACTAGTAAGCATTAGAAGACCAAACAACCACCACAACACAAAAGAGATGATAAAAGCATGTTTGTTCAAAGAGTGGGATATTGGATTTAGGAATTCTAGGTGATGGAAGAACTGAAGATGTGCCATTAGGCATATGCTAGGGAAACTGGACATTTATTTCCCTTACTTCCCATACAACAATATTCTTTTCAATTAAATTTCACTTTAACCAATGATGTTTAAGGATCCATATCTTACCATGTTTGAGTATGAGAAAGAAATTTTACACCTAGGGNGCTAGGGAAGCTCTCAAGCAGGTGTCAGCAAGCGATGTTTTACTAACAAGGAAGTTATTTTCTTTGTTATTGTTATTTGAGGTTTATTTGTTGATTTGATTGAACGTAATGTGATGTTCGTCTGTTGGACAGAATGTTTTTACCTAACTAGGAACATGATCTTCTTAGTTTTTCTGCTAACCAGAAAATCACTGTTAGTAACCGTTTTCTAGAGCAGTTAGGGTTGTATACACACAGTCACACTCATGCACACACATATCAATACACATGCTAACACATATAAACCCACATACATGCATGTACAGCACATGGATGCAGGTACATTTGCATGGGAAAAACAGAACCAGTGTTCAGTGTAAACATCACCTGACCTGAGACATTCTTCCTTACTGGATATTTTGGAAAGGGACAAACAAAAATTCATTTGTTGCAAAGAACTGAGAGTGTTTGATGACCTGCAGCTCTAAAATTATTGGCAGTGAGCAGTGCATGATTTTAGTCACAGTTCGGTACAGAATAGTCAGCCAATAAATATACTCAGAATGTGAATTTAGGCAGTTCAGTGATTAGGCTCTGGACCCAAATCTAGTTATTATCTTTACCCCAGAGAAGCCTGGCAACTTAAGAATAATTTATTTCTGAGAGGTAGATTCATTTGTTCCTGATCTTACCAAATTCATTTGTTATAGATTTTTTAGGGGAATAAAACTCACTCTTTTAGTTTGCNAGGCTCTGGACCCAAATCTAGTTATCTTTACCCCAGAGAACCTGGCAACTTAAGAATAATTTATTTCTGAGAGGTGGATTCATCTGTTCCTCATCTTACCAAATTCATTTGTTATAGATTTTTTAGGGGAATAAAACTCACTCTTTTAGTTTGCTATTGCTGCTAAAATTGTTTAATAGTGGCTCTTTGTGCCTGGATGTCCAGTTAGAGCAAAAGTTATGTTTCAAAAGTAGAAAGGAAGAAAAAGTTGTCAAGGGAGATGTATTTTATTTTTAGTAGAAAATATGAACCTAGACAATGTGAGAGGAGTAGAAAAGGGATGGATAGGGTCAGATGGTTTATAGTCTAATATCTCTATCAGACCAGGAGACACATTATCTTCTCTCACTTAGATTAGTTGCTACTGGTCTTCCTTTGCTGTTACCAGTGAGATTTTTAAAACACAAACCTAATAATACCACATCCCTGCTGAAAAACTTTCTTTGGCTTTCTCTGGCTTAAATAAGTCCAAACTCCTTAACAAACCACACAGATCCTTCAGGATAATTGTCCTTGCTCAATATTATCTCTCATCTTCTCCTGTTCTTTCTATATGCCCTATTACTTTAAGTTCCCAGAAGATACCATGGTTTTTTACTAATTCTCCCTACCAGTTTTAATAATTACTCGTGTTTGCTTAGTCACACATTTCTTTCCTTCATTCACTAATTCCTACCTGTTTTCTGGCCTCTTTTCAGATGCCTTCTCTTCTAAGGCTCTTGTGATCCCACCAGTCTGAAAGAGATATATTTTTGTACCTTACTTCCAATTTAGTATGCATCACATTGAATTTCATTTGTTTATATGCTTCTCTTCCTCCAGACATGGTGAACTTCTTAAGGATGGTGCTTTAGTTCTGTAGCCCCGGAACTTAACTCATTGCTTGTTGATGAAGCAAAGACTCCATAGTATCAGATAAATGGAAGGAGTGTGGTGGTGGATAAAGAGGAACCTTTTTTATCAGAACGAACAGAGAGATATGCTAGCAGTTTAAATGAATAAGGATTTGGGAGAGGCTATGCTGAGGTTTCAGGCCTCTGGGGCATTTGAGAGGGGAAGTAATATTTTCTGTCTACAAGAAGATTAAAGCCTTTTTGGTTGACAAACTTTGGGTGTACAAAATAATTTTGAACAACCTAAGGCTATCTCTAAGTAAAAGTGTGCAACAGAAGAGAAGTGCAGCAGCAGGGAATATTTACAGGAATAAGAGGAGTCAGGGCAGGGTTTAAAGAAAAGAAAGGATTTGAACTGAGTTTTGATTTTCCAATAGGTTTTGTGTAGGCTGACAAAAAAAGGATTTTTTTTTTAAGAGAAAGGGATCATCAGGCTCAAGAATGGAGATTTTCATGGCATGTGTGAGAGGTGGTAAGGATTTCATGTTAACACTTGCCTCCATGAAGATCCAAACTCCCTCCAAGGATTCTGCCCCACAGTCATAACTGTTTCCCAGATGGTTCTATCTAGGTGTCCCATACTCGTCTGAAACTCTATACTTAAAGCAAACTCATCTTCTTTCCTTGCTAGTCAGTTGCCCTGTCTTGACTGCTCTCTCAAGTCATCCAGACTTCAAAGTTGGATTCATTAGCTCATGTCTTACACATGAAGAGTCAGGTAATGGTCTTGGAGCATACTAGGCTTTCTATAAATGTTTATCAAATTGACAAAAGGAAATAATTTGGAGTTCAATGTGACCATTTGAAGGTTAAACACAGGAATGGATGGATGTAGTATGGAAAGGCAGAAAGAATAGGTAGCCATAATTGAGGGTGTAGGCATCCAAACACATAAAAGAATGAAACATAGTGTTTGAAGAGTTAGAAACATTAGGTGCTGGGAATGATAGCTCTGGTTTCATGAACCCTTGGATAAAAGATTTTAGAAGTGAATTATAACAAAGAACCTTGCAACAGGGATCATTAGGAAAGTCAACATGTTTTATCCTTTAGGGAAGTTACCAGCATTCCATAAAATCTAATTTAATGTCTTAAATTTTGTTATAATACTCTCATAAAATTCAGTCTACCTAATTCAGTGTTTTATTTCCCTAATTGATTGGTTTTATAACTGTGATTGACTTGAGTCCCACTCCCAACCATTCCAGAAGAATTGAGTGAGCTATAAAAGTCTCCAAAGGACATTATTAATTCAGTCTTCAATGAATTATTTGTAAACTTAAAAATGTTCATTAGTACTATGTATCTATGTTATCATTTGAGTTACAGTGACAAATAATACATTCTTTACTCATCCTCATTCCCACTCCACATATTCTTAAGTTTCTTGGGGGCAGGTATTTTATCTTTGTTATATTTATGTCCCAGTACTTGCCAAATAGTGAACACTGAATAAATATTTGTTGAATTAATGAATGACAAATTATACATTGTAAGTGCTATGATTTATATATGCACAGAATGCTATAGGAAGTATAAAAATAGTGATGATTACTTATTGCCTAGAATAGTGGATTTCAGAGGGATTTTCAATTTTGTTCATAAATTTTGAAAAGAATAAGTGAATCAGACAGAGTGAACCTCTTAACTCAAGTACTTCATCATTATCAAGTTGCCAGATAATGAAAGTAATTATTTTTAAAGTGAAAAGTACAGACTTGATAAATTAGTCTAAAACTAAAATTAATCCATTCATCTAGTCAACATGTATTTATTTAACACCTACTGTATGCCAGGCACTGCACTTAATGCTTCTGGTCAAATCGTGACCAGGATGTGTTCATTTTGTTCAGAGAACTCCGTGATTATTCATCTGAAATTATAGAAAAGCAATTTATATTTAAAAAATGAAAATAGGGGCACCTGGGTGGCTCAGACGGTTGAGCATCTGCCTTTGGCTCAGGTCATGATCCTGGGGTCCTGGGATCAAGCCCCATATCAGGCTCCCTACTCAGCAGGGAGCCTGTTTCTCCCTCCGTTTGCCCCTCTCCCTGCTTGTGTGCGTGCTCTCTCTCTCTGTCAAATAAATAAAATCTTTAAAAAAAATAAAAAATGAAAATAATCTCTTCTGCTTAACCAACCACTTAAAAATACTTCAAAACTGCTGAAATGCAATTAGAGTAATAAGATAAGTTTTTCTATAAATTAATAACTTTAAATTCTTTTACTGGTGGACAATCTGACACTTCACCTTTTTATTTATGTTAATGTCCAATGATGTTGCTTTTACCATATGCATTTCTGAGACTACAAGCTATCTCTCTGAATTTCTCTCTCCCTCTCTCTCTCTCTAAGTATATATAACAGTTTTTATTCAGTTGTACATTGGCAGCATTATTCAGAAGCCCTCACTTATAGTGGGTTGTGGCTTCCTGTCAATATTCACTTTTGTCCTCCTCTGTAGTAAGCAAATGTTTTAACTCCAGAGGTATGACCTGATTAGTTTCAGCCAATCAGCGTAATCTATCTTATTGCCACAGTTATGGGTTTAGGTAACCTTAGCCAATATAGTACAATATCATATGAAGTGGTAAAGCTGCTAATTTCTATTCTTCCTCCATGAGGGAGAAACCAACCCAAGAGAGAATATGCTTTGACTTCATGTTTCATGGAGAGTCACAAGGAAATGGAGTCAGAGTTCTGGTCACAACATACCTAAAACTTGACTACTCTGGACTTTTTAGTTACATGAATTAATACATTCTTTTTAATGCTGAAGCCAGTCTACATTGAGTTATCTGTTATTTGTATCAAAAAATAAAAACATTAAAAATTATAAGTAGGTGCTAAATTCAGATGTGGTTAGGAATTCATCACTTATCATAAAGCTGTATCTTTGTGCTTAATGTACTGCATTAAACATTTAACTGAAAGAAAGAGACTTTTCTTTTTTTCTTTTTTTAAATTTATTTTTATTATTATTATTTGCCCCAGGGGTACAGGTCTGTGAATCATCAGGCTTACACCTTTCACAGCATTTACCAAAGCACAAACCCTCCCCAGTGTCCATAACCCATCCACCCTATTCCTACCCTCCCACCCCCCAATAACCCTCAGTTTGTTTTGTGAGATTAGGAGTCTCTTATGGTTTGAAGAGACTTTTATTTCATTGAATACTAAAAACTGGCAAGTTTTTAGATTAACGTTGCATACCACCACAATACATGGAATGTTATTATTACTGCCAGATAATCAGTTACTGACTATCATAAATTTATAAATTTCAAGATATTGGAACAAATATATAGTATTTATAATGGACTTGTGATCCTTTATATATATGCAATTTAAAAATCATGATATACAGAATAATATGGACTTAAGCTTGCAAACATGATGGATTTGTAATTGGTCTAGCCCATCCTGAACCTCCCCTCACTTGTCCATTATCTGAACCATACCACAGAAATTTTTGCTTCTTAACTCCACTGGCCATCAACACCCATTTTCCACCTTTTAACATATTTCAACAATTGGTAGTTCTTTACCTTCCATAATCTTCTCATTTATTTTTTAACTCATTCATTCAAAACATTTATTTAGCAACTCCTACATGCCAGCCAATGAACTTAGTTACAAAACACCTAATGTAACAACAACGAAAAATATATATGTGATGCCATTATAGTGAATAAAAGCATTTATACCAAGATCACATAATAATTTTGAATTATAACTTGACTATAATAAGAGAAAGAGGTACAACAATGAAATATCAGATGTTGACTTGATCTCATCTGGGGGCCAGGATGACTTCCATGAAGAAGCGAACGTTTAATCAGATCTCAAAAGATGATGATATTTAAAAATGAAAGAAATATGCCAGTAATAATTCAACCAGGGAAAGCAGGATCCTGAGAAGTAACCTATTTGGAGCTCACCATTGAAGTCCCTAAGGTAAGAAGACTCATGACTCACTGGAAGAAGTGAAAGAAGGCCAGGGCAGAGAATGAGAGGGGATAGTGGCAAATGTGCCAAAAACCACATCACTGGAACCTCACAGGCCACTTGAAAGATTTTAGTCTTTGCCCTAAGAATGAAAAGTCACTAAAGAGTTTCAAGTAAGCAATGGCAGGATCAGATTTGCATTTTAGAAACATCACTCTCTAAACTAGTTAAGACTAGAATAGAATTATGAAATCTATTTTAAATATGGTGACTTTCTAATATTCAATTGGAGTTATTGGATATACTCGTTTGGGATTCCAAAAATTTGGCAGTGTATACATGAATCTGAGAATAAGGAGTTAGGACTTTCAACTTATAAAAGAAATAAAATACAAACTAGCTTGCATCAATAAATGTATGTATGTATGCACATATCTATCTATCTATCTATCTATCTATCTATCTATCTATCTATCTATCCATCCATCTGGATTTTATTGCCTTATATTGCCAGGAAGTTCACTCATAGAGTTAGCTTCACATATCACTATGTTCTGGGTTCCAGTAATTTTATTAGCCCCTTCCATTTAGAAGTTGGGAGACAAGTTAAATTCAATTAGGTTAAAAACCATGTGGAAGGTGAGAAAGTTGAACAATAAGGGCCATCATTCTGAGGTATATATCTGTTGATGCCACTTAGCTTGATTTCTTTTTAATTAATTAGTAAGTACAAGTAAGTAAGTACTTTTTAAATTTAAATTTAAATTTTAGGTCATTAACATACAATGCAATATTGGTTTCTGGAGTAGAATTCAGTGATTCATTTCTTACATACAACATCCAGTGCTCATCACAACGAGTGCCCTCATTAATACCCATCACCCATCTAGCCCATCCCCCACCCATTTCCCTCCATCAACCCTAAGTTTGTTCTCTATCCATCAAGAGTCTCTTATGCCTTGTTTCCCTCCTTCTTTTTTTTCTTTTCCACTTCCCATATGTTTATCTGCTTTCTTTCTTAAATTCCATATAAGTATGAAATCATATGGTATTTGTCTTTTTCTGACTGACTTATTTCACTTAGCGTAATATACTCTAGTTCCATCCATGTTGTTACAAATGGCAAGATTTCATTCTTTTTTGATGGTTGAGTAATATTCCATTTTATATATATATATATATATATACCACCTCTTCTTTATCCATTCATCAGTTGATGGACATTTGGGCTTTCTCCATGGTTTGGCCTTTGTTGATAATGCTTCTATAAACATTGGGGTGCAGGTGCCCCTACATAAAAGTATTTTTGTATTCTATGGATAAATACTTAGTAGTCCAATTGCTTGGATCATAGGGTAGTCCTATTTTTAACATTTTGAGAAAACTCCATCCTGTTTTCCAGAGTTCCTGCACCGGTTCGCATCAGTAAAACACAAGCTTGGCCACATACTGGAAAAATCCTTTTTAAATGAGACATTTTTCTGCTTTTGAGAATTGAATATGGCACTCACTCCCAGAACCCTGTTTCATGACACCTTCCTTACTCTTCATCTTTTTCATCCATTTAGTAGGAACAAAAAAACCAAGCCTTGAGAGTTGCCACAATTTCAATGATTCAATCACTAACTTTCTTACATAAACCAAGTCTATCATCCTTCTCCTGGTGTCTCCAGATGCTGGACAGAGATGGACAGTGAATTCAGTGACAATCATCATTAAGTCAAAATTTCACACCCTTCATCATGTCTATATCTCACTACTATCGTATTGCCTTCACCATTTTCCTTCTTGAGCCTTCCGGATGGTCTGAAAAGCACTCAGAAAGAAGTCTATAAGGAAGATAGTGAAAGAAGAATGATGTCTGAGTTCCACTCTGAACTGTACATGATACAAATTTCCCACTTGAATTTTAGAAGGTCCATGATGAGGCTACTTCTTTATATATAAGATTTATTTAAAAAATCCAGAGCTTGATTGTGAGACCTCTTGAATGAGAGCCTACATCACTTAACAAAATAGAGTATATTGGAGCAAATTTGGGAATCAAAAATTCATCGTGGTATGAAACACTATGTGAAAAAGTAGATGAGAATTATAGATAAGAGACAATCATATTTTGCAAAACTCTGTGTCTTTTGTAAGATTTTCATGACTGATTCTAATTCTCAGATTGAATGCTGTTTATTCTGTCTAGATCAGACCCTCCTCTTCAAAACACTTGAACGGACTTGCTCTCAGAATCCTTGTCAGCATTTCAATTTTTCTCTTTGTATTCTCTCATTTCCTGCATCTTCAAGTTTGCACAGGCCTCAACATTGTTAAAAGTACTCTTAACTTGCTCCTATCCCCTGATAAGTTATGTCATCTTTATTCCTTTTTGTTCACTTTATTCCTTTTTCTTCCTTTTAATGGAGTGCACTTTACATTTTTTTAAAAAGATTTTATTTATTTGACACAGAGAGAGAGATTACAAGTAGGCAGAGAGGCAGGCAGAGAGAGAGGAGAGAGGAGGAAGCAGGATCCCTGCCGAGCAGAGAACCCGATGTGGGCCTCAATCCCAGGACCCTGGTATCATGACCTGAGCCGAAGGCAGAGGCTTTAACCCACTGAGCCACCCAGGCGCCCTACATTTTCACTCCTTCATCAATCCCTTACCTTTTTAGAGATGTTTTCTCTTCTACCCTCCTACAGAAATTACTTTGTCAAAGTATATAAGTGTGTGTAAACACACACACACACACACACACTCACACACCCCAATTTTTGTCCTTTTCTCCTTTGACCTATCAGGACCCCTTTCTTGAAACTCCTTCCTCTTTGGTTTCATGATCAGGGCTATTTGGTTTAGAACTCCTCTTCTGGTTCCTTTTCTTTCTTTCCATTCTTTCATTTCTGGATTATATTTCCCCTCTTGTTCACAAACTCCAGAGGTTGAGTTCTTTTCTTTTTGTTTTTCATATTACATTTTTTTTGGAGAAATCTAGCTATTCTCCTGGTGATCAACTGTCCTGCTCATTGAATGATCCAAATCGTAGCCACCACATGTACTGCCACATGTTTATATATGAAAAATCTAGTGTTCGCATAGAACAACAAGATTACTGATATGGTTAGCATAATTTAAAATGTATGATTACCGTTTGATTTAAATTCAGTGAACTGACTTCAAGTAGGACTCAGGGCCCAGAATAGGTAACTTATTTCCTTATGTGACAATATATGTCCATGGGGCTACTGGGATGGTGGCTCAAGTAAAGAGGCAGAGCCTGGAAGAACATAATATAAAAAGTCAGCAAAGATATGGTGAATATAATATAAAAAGGCAGCAAAAATATATCCTTGGAGAATAATGATTTTAATAAATTACTGCATTTATTCAAATCAGAAAAAGTAGACATTGATTATAAATCAGGTATTGTGCTGGATGTAATCATGTATAGCAATAATATATAGGACAATAGGCTACCTATGTATTTAGCTATATGGAAACTACCACCAGAATATCAGTTATTTGACAACTGAAATAATTTTTTGCACCACTTCTTTTTCCTCTTTAAATCCTACTCTTCTGGGCGCCTGGGTGGCTCAGTGGGTTAAAGCCTCTGCCTTCGGCTCAGCTCATGATCTCAGGGTCCTGGGATCGAGGCCCACATCAGGCTCCCTGCTCAGCGGGGAGCCTGCTTCCCCCTCTCTCTCTGCCTGCATCTCTGCCTCCTTGTGATCTCTCTCTCTCTGTCAAATAAATAAATAAAATCTTAAAAAAAAAAAATAAATAAATCCTACTCTTCCTCCAAGGACACACTCTAGCATTAATTACCTCCTGACACCTTAATCAATCCTCACTTCCCTCTTAAGAGTGAATCAATTTTTTAATATATCTGCTTGTGATATTTTATTTGTATGCTTATTAATTCAGTTATCTGTAATCACAGTTGGACAGGTTACAGTCAGATGTTTAATTGGTGATCTCAATGAATTGAAGGCATATTCTTTCCTTCCTTTCTTTCTTCCTCCTTCGCTTCCTCCTTTCCTCCTTTGTTTCTTCTTTTTACTTGATATTTCCCATGTCCGGTTCATTATAGCTGCTTCATAACTTATTGGCATTTACACTGAATAGCCTTTTTGATCAACTAACATTTTTGGCATTTACTGAGCATTTTCAATGATGTCAATTTCAGTGTCACCTTAAATAGTTAATTTCTCAGCTCTTAAACAAAAGCAAGATACTTTTCTCCCAACTCATACAAAATAAAGTTTCCATCCTATTTTTAAAGTATTTTTTTCTCCTAACGATTTATGACAATGAGTCATAGCTACAATGCCACCACAGGCAGGTCTCAGGGGATCATTGTCCCCACAAGGAAGTGCATTAATTTCACACTGTGGTTCATTAATGGTATTGTCAATGCCCCCATGAGGTATGGGCATTTGTGAATCCCTGATGTTTCCTGATTACTTGGCTTGCACTCTATTCCTCTACCATGAAGTCCTTCCCACTAAGTTGTCACTAGGGAAAACAGTGCCAAATGGCACATCATATAAACTGTGCACACAATCACCTGCTACAGTAGCATTTCATACTGTACCTGTTAATTGTATGTACATATATATGTAGGTATTTATCTATTTCCTGCTAGACTAACACATGTTAATGATTTCCTGGACACAATGTGATAAGCTATGCATGGAAGCATCAGAATGGAGTTTGTCAGTTGGCATTGTTCTCAAACTCACTAATAACCACTCAAAAAGCCAAAAGTTTTATTATTTAGAAATTAGTTTTCTGGATAAATTCATATATAGTTGGTAGCTTAAAAAGAATTCTTTGTGTTCTCATTCAAGATTCAACATCTACTTTGGATAAATGAAAACTGATTATACAGGAAAAACCCTTTACCAGTTAAAAAGTACTTAACGAACCCTCATATGTGCCAAGCTCTGGTTTAGGCACTGGGAAATTAGTAGTAACAAAAGATAAGAAGGGTGCCTGCTCTTCTGGAGCTCCTTTCAGAGGGATTTGTGAAAAATAAATAGGCACACACATACACACACATATAAAGTAACATGTGCTATAATAAAAGAGAATGGAGCCCAAGAGTCAATGATAATTGTGGCGGGGATTGTGGCACTTAGCAAGAGTGATCAGCAAAGAGTCTTCTGAGTTGGTGACATTTGAACTGAGACCTGAATAATGAGAAGGAAGCACTCAGAGGGAAGTCTGGGAAGAGAATATTCTGGGCAGAGAAAACAGGAGACACAAGGGCTCTGAGGCAGAAATAAGCCCTGGTATGTTCTGAGAATGAAGAACAGAGTAGCTGAAGCATGATGTCTAAGAGGGAGAGTGGTAAGAGATTATTCTCTAGAAGTAGAGAGAGATTGGATCATGTTGGATTTATAGGTCATTTTATTTTAAATGTGATGTGAAACCTAATATACTAGTCTAGGTAAGGGAGACTGATGGCTTGGAACTGAGAGGTGAAAATATTGGTGATACCAATTATTGCACTAAGTATATATCATGAAGCTTAAATGCTGTGCAATTTACTGTTGGTTGGATACAAAGAGTTACAGAGGGTGAGTAAGAGGTGAGCCCAGAGGTTTTGGCTTGAAGAATGCATGGTAGGAATATAATTAAAGTGGAGATATCTGGGGGTGGAGGGTGGAAGAAGAGGTTCAGAGGCACAGATCAAGTCATCTATATTAATATGCTAAATTTAAAATGCCTATTTGGCATTCTAATTGAAATGTTGCAAAGGCAGCTAAAATATGTGTCTGGAGCTCAAGGGGAGAGGTCCAGCCTGGAGACAATAAATTTCAGAATGAGTATCAATGGAAGTGGCCTTCAAAACAATAGGAAAAATGAGAATGCAAGGCAAAGAGCATAGGACACTACTGAGCTTTTCACAAAGCCTCTCTCCTCCTTCCTCCTTCCCCTGAGTCTTGCCACCCTCCACATATCCTCGTACTCTCCTGATTCCTCAGCTGAAGTGGTCCTTCTTCAAACTCCCCTCAAGTCATTCCTTCCCTATCTCATGTCCTCACGGCACTGACTAGATTTTGCTTTCTATTACAGTTCTATTTTAGCTTTATCTTCTCTACTAGACTCTCTAATGGTAACAGTCCCACCGGGAAGCTTTCTATCTGATTTGCCTGGAGATGTTATTTCATTTCCCATTCTCTGTTCTTCCCTAATATTTTACCTGGTCTGCACTTATCTACTGGGCAGGACCTTTCCTCCCTAATGCCTTCCCTAGCCATCCAGTCTAAATGATGCTCTGGTACAACTCTAGATTTAACATCTCTTATGGTAAGATGTAGCCATATCAGAAGTTCATCATTAAAAAATATGTATTCCAGGGGCACTTGGGTGGGTCAGTTTGTTAAGTGTCCAACTCTTGGTTTCAGCTCAGGTCATGATCTCAGTGTCCTGAAACTAAACCCTGAGCCCTGCATCTGGCTCTGTACTCAGAAGGGAGTCTGCTTGAAGATTCTTTCCTCTGTCCCTCCCCCAACTCATGCATGAGCACATGTGCATGCTCTCTCTAAAATAAACAAATCCTGTTAAAAAATTTAAAGTATATAGCATTCCATCATCTATCTACACATGCTGGTGGAAAATGAATTTACATATTTTGCATATAAATTTCTATATAGTTTCTCTGAGGAAAATGGGAATTTTCAATTCAATATGTATATCTGCACAGTGCTTTATATTTAGAAAAGCCCCTTCACCAACAGTACTTAAATAACTCATTAGCATATTAATATTAATAATATTAATAATCATAAAACTAATAATTACTATTAGCACTACTATGCTATATATGAGAAAAGTTAGGAAACTTTAAAACCTTTATCTAAGTTACAGATGAGTGACAATTTTGAGAGTCAAATCCAGAATACTGTCTACCACTTCAGTCTTCCTTCCAGTCTAACACAGCTTATTCAGAAATATCAAATATTTCATTTAAGGCTTCATTTAAATTGAACCTTTTCCTTCCATCCACTATATGTATTCACATACCTCCGTTCACAGGCATTTGCACATACATACTCACTCATATTAAACAGTCAATTAGGCTATATCATTTGTAAAATTCTTGGATGAGAATTGAGAAGGGCAGTGTGACAAGAATGATTATAAACATGTAAACCGAAACTCTATAAGGATCAACCTTCAATACTGGACTTAAATATTAAAGTCTTAAACTGTTAGAATCAGATCACTAGGTATTTAAATAAATGTCCTAAATGCACTAAGTAGAGAATAAAATAAAGTTTATATCTTAACATCTACTTGTTATATAATCTCTTTCAATTTTCTTTAATTGTATTTATTTTAAATCACTTTATTCCTAATAGCTATAATTAAGGTGTAAATAGACAAGTTATTTTTTGATGCCCAGGCTGTAAGGAAGTCCAAACAAGAGCTAAGAATAATATTCTCCAGGGGTGCCTGAGTGGTTCAGTTGGTTCAGTGTCTGACTTTCAATTTCAGCTTGGATCTTGGTCTCAGAGTCCTGGGATGGAGCTCTGTATGGGACTTGCATGCAGCAGGGATCTGCTTAAGGTTTTCTCTTTTCCTCTCCCTCTGCCCCTCCCCCTGATCACTGTCTCTCTAAATAAATAAAATCTTTTTTTAAAAAGGAATAATATCCTCTAAATTTCAGTACAAAATTCAAAAGCATTAATAAAATATTGACCACAGTGGGATTTCTTATATTTGAATAAAATCTACTTGACTTCATAATTAAATATAGTGTAGTAAAAATCAATTTTTAAGACACATAGAAAGATCCAACCAGAAAATTTTACTTATCCTGAGACTATTTTTTTAGTTATTTTTCAAAAAATAGAATTACCCAAATATTTTATTCACTAATTCAAACCACATCAAAGAGGGACCCAATTGAAAGCAAACTAGTGTAGTCATTGTAGAAAACCACAGTTTCTTCAAAAAACATTAAAAACAGAATTACCATAGGATCCAACAATTCCACTACTAATAAATTCCATTTGCCCAAGGAATATGAAAACACTAATTTGAAAACATATATGCACACTGTTGGTGGGAATGCAAGCTGGTGCAGCCACTCTGGAAAACAGTATGGAGGTTCCTCAAAAAGTTGAAAATAGAGCTACCCTAAGACCCAGCAATCACACTACTGGGTATTTACCCTAAAGATACAAATGTAGTGATCCTTAGGGGCACATGCACCCGAATGTTTATAGCAGCAATGTCCACAATAGCCAAACTATGGAAAGAACCTAGATGTCCCTCAACAGATGAATGGATAAAGAAGATGTGGCATATATATATACAATGGAATACTATGCAGCTATCAAAAGAAACGAAATCTTGCCATTTGCAATGACGTGGATGGAACTAGAGGGTATTATGCTGAGCAAAATAAGTCAATCAGAGAAAGACAATTATCATATGATCTCTGATATGAGGAACTTGAGGGTCAGGGCGGGGGGTCGTGGGGGGTAGGGAGGGAAAAATAATGAAACAAGATGGGGTGGGGAAGGAGACAAACCATAAGAGACTCCTAATCTCACAAAACAAACTGAGGGTTACTGGGGGGTGGGAGGGTAGGGATAGGGTGGATGGGTTATGGACATTGGGGAGGGTTTGTGCTTTTGTGAATGCTGTGACAGGTGTAAGCCTGATGATTCACAGACCTGTACCCCTGGGGCAAAGAATAATAATAATAATTAAAAAAAAAAGAAAGAGAAAGGCAGGAACTAGAAGTCAGAAATGTAAAAAGGAAAAAAATGAAAACATATATGCACCCTTATGTTCATTGCAGCATTATTTACAATGTCCGGGATATGGAAGAAGTGATATATAAATATAAATATAAACATAAATAATATATAATGGAATATGACTCAGCCATAGAAAGAATGAAATCTTGCCACTTACAACAACATGAATGGACCTAGAGAGCATAATGCTAAGTGAAATAAGTCAGTCAGAGAAGACAAATACCCTATGATTTCACTCACTCATAGAATTTAAGAAACAAAACAAAGGAACAAAGAAAAAAAAGAGACAAACCAAAAAAATAGATTCTTAAGTATAGAGAACAAACTGACAGTTACCAGAAGGCAGGTGGGTGGGTGGGGATCGGTGACTGGTGATGGGGATTAAGGAAAGCATTTACCATGATGAGCACTGAGTAATGTATAGAATTGTTAAATCACTATACTGTACACCTGAAACTAATCTAACACTGTATGTTAACTATACCGGAATTAAAATAAGAGGAACCCAATCTCTATCCTTTATTTGCTCACCAAATGAGAGAATTATATTAATTACAAGTAAATACTTATAGAAACACAGTAGAAAAGGAATTGTCTTTGAATCAGACAGATCTGAGTTTTGATTCCAGCCACCCCCTCAATTTATTAGATTATACCTTGAGCAGATGGAAGCTCACTTTCATCATCTGCAAAATGTGAAACAAAGGACCATCTCTACATGGTTATTGTTATAATGAATGTTAAAATATAAAAAACACTCATACAAAATGACACTAAATGAAAAGGTCATCGCAAAGATAAAAATTCATAATGTAATGCTCACGGCATTGCGTACGGTACCTGGCATCAAACAGGCACTTGATAAAGATTTGTTGAATGAATGAATACTAGAAATTACTAACTGAGATACTGAAAAGACTCAGTGTTTTAACAGTTCTTGTCCACATGTAAAAACAAACCATTCCGGGCGCCTGGGTGGCTCAGTGGGTTAAAGCCGCTGCCTTCGGCTCAGGTCATGATCCCAGGGTCCTGGGATTGAGGCCCGCATCGGGCTCTCTGCTCAGCAGGGAGCCTGCTTCCTCCTCTCTCCTCTCTCTCTGCCTGCCTCTCTGCCTACTTGTAATCTCTCTCTCTGTGTCAAATGAATAAATAAAATCTTTAAAAACAACAAACAAACAAACAAACAAACAAAACAAACCATTTCTCCTAGTATTTCATTCAAGGAATCCTTATCAATGCCTGCTCTGTGTTAGGCACTGTGCTAGGCTCTGGGTATGGTGAGTAAGTGTAACTTGCAGAGAAGTGAAACAGATCCTTGAGTAGGCAACTTGCTCACACTGGGATGAGCCTGGTAGCACAAAGAGCATCATGAACTTGCAGGAAGGGTACCCAACCTAGTTCTGAGGAATTTGTTAAGATTGCTCAGAGAATGGCCGAGAGGTAGAAGTCTGCACAAAAAAAGTGGCAGAACCAAGGGGATGAAAGCCTGTTATAGAAGGGGGAAGGGTAGCCTACACACTAGAGAAAGCCTGGCTCACTGTGGGCCTGCACCGCTAAACAGGCTAAACAGTGAGGAACCTGTACCCTGCAGACATGCTTGCTAATTTTCTTCAGTTTCTAATTCACTAACCTCTCTGGATCCTGATCCCAGACAATCCCTCAGGCGCTACTGTTCTCACTTGCATCTGGACTCCCCTTTACCAGGTCACTTTCTGATCCCCAGCTCTGTTTTTCTTCTCACTGCTCAGCCTGGCGGTTATTCCTTACGGTGTCTGACATCAGTCGTGACCCTTCCTTGGCTTCTTTCCTCTGCACTGCTCTTAGCACGAAGACAGAGGCTTGGCTGTGTGGCGGGGCGATACAGATGACCCCCAGACACCATCCAAGACTAAGCTGGGGAGGTCCTTAATTAAAAAACAAAACTATTTTTTTTGTTTTTTCCTTAATTGAGGAGACATGTTTGAAATTCTTTCTTTCTTTATGCCAGACACTAAGGAATCAAAACAACCTGTTCTTCAGGAGCTCACTACCCAGCTGGGTTGAGTAACAGAAAAGCAAATGGCTAGCATAGCAAGAGAGGTGCTAATAAAAATTTAAATAAAGGCCTAGGACATCATCAGTTTATTAAAGCAGCTAAATAAGAGTACAGTTGAGCCTATATAACACTGACATATATATCAGGCATTATAGTGTTATTTTCTTTTTATTTATGGTTAAATCAACTCTTCTATATTATAGAAATGGCTTTAGATTATGAGAAGCTTTCCCGACACTGACTTTCAGATATATGATTCAGAATATTTGATTCTAACTTAATAGCTCACATTTTATTCTTGGAACAGAGCTCAATCTGTTTTTTGGGGAGAAGAGGAACTCCATCATTGTGGGCAGGCATATTAGAAAACTTGAACAAAGAGAGGAAAACTGTCACTATTTGCAGATGACATGATACTATATATAGAAAACCCTAAAGACTCCACCAAAAAAGTATTAGAACTAATAAAAGAATTCAGTATAGTCACAGGATACAGAATTAACATACACAAATTAGTTGTGTTCTGCACACTAATAATGAGCTATCAGAAAGAGAAATTAAAATGATCTTACTTACAATTGCATCAAAAAGAATAAAATGTCTAGGAATAAATTTAACCAATGAGGTAAAAGCCCTATATTCTGAAAACTATAAGACATTAATAAAAAAACTGAAGATGACACAAATAAATGGAAAGATATTTTATGCTCATGGATTGGAAGAATATTGTTAAAATGTCCACACTACCCAAAGGAAGCTATGGCTACAGTGCAAACTCCATGGAAATAACAATAGCATTTTCACAGAACTAGAGCAAATAATCCTAAAATTTGTATGGAGCCACAGAAGATCTTGAAGAGCCAAAGTGATCTTGAGAAAGAACAAAACTGGAGGTATCACAATCCCTGATTTCAAATTATACCACAAAGCTATCGTAATCAAAGCAGTCTACTGGTACTGGTACCAAAACAGACACGGAGATTAATGAATAGAGCAGAGAGCCCAGAAGAAAACCCAAACACACATGGTTGATTAATCCACAACAAAGAAGGTTAAGAATATATGATAGGGAAAAGATAGTCTCTTCAAAAGAAAATGGGTGTTGGGAACACTGGACAGCTACATGCAACAGAATGATATTGGACCACTTTCTTACACTATGCATCAAAATAAATTCAAAACTAATTAAAGAATTAAATGCAAGACCTGAGACCATAAAACTAGAAGAAAACAATGACAGTAAGCTTTGAGATCAGTCTTAGCTATTTATATATATTTTTGAACCAGCTTCCTCAGGCAAGTGTAGCAAAAGCTAAAATAAACAAATGGAATCCGAACAAACTAAAAAGTTTTTTCACAACAAAGGAAGCCATCAACAAAATGAAAATGCAATGTTCTGAATAGGAAAAGATATTTGCAAATTATGCATATGACAAAGGGTTAATTCCAAAATACATGAAGAACTTACACAACTTAATATTAAAAAAATCCCGACTAAAAACTGGGTAGAGGGTCTTGAATTGATACTTTTTCCCAAGAAGACATAGATGGCCAACACACACAGGAAAAGATACTTAACATCACTAATCGTCAGGGAAATTACAAATCAAAATCACAATGAGCTATCATCTCACAGTTGTCAGATTTACTATTATAAAAGACAAAAAATAATAAGTGGTTGGCAAGGATGTGGAAAAAAGAAACCCTTGTATACTTGGTGGGAATATAAATTGGTGTAGCCACTGTGGAAAACAGTATAAAGGTTTCTCAAAAAATTAAAAATAGAACCACCATGTGATCCAGCAATTCTACTTCAACTTATCCAAAGAAAAGAAAAACACTGATATAAAGAGATAACACACTTCTTTGTTCACTGCAACATTATTTATTATTGCCAAGATATGAAAGCAACCTAAGTGTCTATCAATAGATAAATGGATAAAGATTAGGTATGAGCATGCACACACACATACACAAACACATACACACACACACAGAGGAATATTAGTCACTATCACAATGAATGAAATATTGCCATTTGTGGAAAACCTGGGCAGACTTAAAGGGTATTATAGTAAGTGAAATAAGTCAGACAGAAACACAAATACCGTATGACTTCACTTATATGTGGAATCTAAAAAACAATACAAATGAACAACCAAAACAGAAACAAACTGTTGGTTACCAGAGAAGGGAGGCATTGGGGATTAAGCCAAATAATTGAAGGGGATTAAGAGTTACAAACCTCCAGTTACAAAATAAATAAATCAGCAGATGTAATGTGCAGCATAGAGATTATAATCAATGATATTGTAATAACTGTATGGTAACAGATGGCAACAAGACGTACTGTGGGGATCATTTCATAACCTATAACAACATCAAATCGTTAGGATGCACGCCGGAAACTCATAGGACATTGTATGCCAATTATACTTAGGTTAAAAATATTAAAAAAAAAAGAAAAATAATTGAAAAGAAAGTGATAGAATGAAATAGATTTATTCATTAAAATAGGGTATTAAAAATAAGTAAATAAAATAGGGTATTATATGCAATTCCTCAATGACGTTTTTATTCACAATGCTTTATCTTTTTGAAAAGATGAATTCTGGAATGAATTACAATTTGTTTGCAAGAAATGGCTCCTAATTCATATGACTTGTCATGGTTTGGAACTGATAGATAAATACCTAAATTCCTGTTCTGGATTTGATGCCACACTAGGTGTGGAGGCAACTAAAACGAAAGGCATGTTCCCTCTCCTGGAGGAACAGTTGCTCTGGTCACAGAGATCCACGTGGTTCTGAGGGGGGAGGGGAAAGTACTCTTCTCAATCAGGCTGGGGCTGGAGGGGAGATGGGCCATGGAAGGTTTCCAAGGCTAGAGGTGCAACCTGAAGTGAGCCTTGAAAACAAATTATTTGGGGCGCCTGGGTGGCTCAGTGGATTAAAGCCTCTGCCTTTAGCTCAGGTCATGATCTCAGGGTCGTGGGATCGAAGCCCGAATCGGGCTCCCTGCTCAGCGGGGAGCCTGCTTCCTCCTCTCTCTCTGCCTGCCTCTCTGCCTGCTTGTGATCTCTCTATGTCAAATAAATAAAAATCTTTAAAAAAAAAGAAAGAAAACAAATTATATAATCACTGAATCCACATTCCATTCTGACCTCGCACTTTTTAAATTGTTCTCTCTCATCTTTTTTTTTTTTTAAGATTTTATTTATTTATTTGACCGAGAGATAGAGAAAGAGCAGAAGTAGGCAGAGCAGCAGGCAGAGGGAGAGGGAGAAGCAGGCTCTTCACCAAACAGGGAGCCCAAGGTGGGACTCGATTCCAGGATCCCGGGATCATGACCTGAGCCGAAGGCAGCCGCTTAACCTGACCTCACAGCTTTATTCATCTCTCTGCTCAGCGAGTTGAGGTAGCTTTACAGCTGGAACTCGCATATGTAGAATTTGGAAGAGAACCAATTGCAAACTAGCATATAGACAAGTTTACTTAAACCGATATGCAAAGGTTGTAGAACAGAAAAAGGACCCCACCCTTTGGGTTTTTTCAATACGTTGCCACTGGCAGGAAGAGAGGGCTCTAGCTAGAGTGCAGTTCTGCAAATTGCAGAGGGTGATAGGGAGGGAGGGGTGGCAGGAAGGTGGTGTAGGAGAAGAGAATACATTTCTAATAAAGTTAAATAGGGGCGTGAGTCAAATGCCTATTCTACTGTGACCACAGTTTTATTTTTTCCTTCTATTATACTGCAGGAAGGATCACACTGAACATATTTTAATTATTGCAATGACCCATGTAGTCGTTTTTCTGTGTTCCTAAGAATAATGTGTATATGTGTCATCACTCTGGTGTTTGGTATTTCAAAAGAATAATACTTACTTTGCTAGCCATGTAGGAAGACCCAAGAGTGACCTTCCTATTGGAAGTAAGAAATGTTATCTATGCAGTCAAAGCAATTAGATATGGTTACATGTAGAAAAGATTCTATCTATACCCATAATTTTAATCACTATCTCTGTATTGAGGATTATTTTATGCCTGCTGACTAAAGTCCTCAGCGGCTCTCCACTCTGCCCACGGCAGCCTGGATAGTCCACAAACACTCTAATCTCAACATTCAGATTTCTCATTTATCTCTTCACACTTACTCGTCACCTTGTGTTTTTTGGTGCTGTTAATAGATATTACCACCTACCCGGGAATTGAAGGCAGACTTTATCTACGGTTCCCACCTTCTCTTACATTGTCTTTCCTATGAACTCCCAATAAACAGGCATTTAATCAGGATCAAGTCTTGTCATTCTATCCTAAATACCCCTCCAACAAGACTCACGTCCATCTCACTGACTCTTCTTAGACGAGAATGGTACAACAGCCTACATTATGTTCCCATGGTTCCACAGTGAACTTCTTATGATGTAATCGATAACATCATCCTCCTGCTTGAGGGAGCTCCCGAACAGCAGAAAGATAGAGTCTAAATTACTTACTTAGCATGGCTTCCTCTCTTCCTTAGCCCTGACATGCTGTCAATCTCCCCAGAGGAATACTCTGCTGTGGAAACTCTGGAAGCTCTGCGCCATTTTTTTTGGTCTCTGGAGAACTCCTTTGCAAGCCCTCAATGTTCAGCTCAAAACTGATCTCCTTTTAGGAAATTTTCCTAGACCTGAGGCTGGTTAGAGACTCTCTTTCACCCTCGCATAGCACCCTTATCTCATAGGATCTGCACTGTAATATTTCCTTTTCTGGTCTGTCCTTCCCTGTGGGCCCCTTCAGGGCAGGCTTTATCATCTGATCATCTCTGTCTCTCACACCTCCAACTGTGTTCTGCATAATGTAAGTGCTGCGTAACAACTCTTGGAATGTATTGAAGCATGGACGCAGGTGAAGGAATGAGTAAGTGAATGAACTGGATTATGATTAGCTGCAGAATGAACTTCAAATAAAAAATAATGCTGAATGAGCAGAGCCCAACTTTCACCCAAGGCCCTCATGACATTCAAAAACCCTGTCACTGATGTTCTCTGTGACCTTCAATGAGTCACTTCGTTTCTCGTCTGTAAAGCTTAGTTAGTGTTTCAGCAATAAGTGCAAGCTCTTAAAATGCTAGGTGTTAAATTCATTGCTTCAGAAACAGTGTCAAGTGCAGAGTCATTCGCAATAAAACTATAAGATAGGCAACAATACTCCATCTTCAATTAAAAATGCTAGGTTGCCTCTTGCCTGAAATAGACTTAAAGGCAGCTGGCTCCCAGCTGCTCCTGAAGATGCCTCCGCTTTAAGTATGGGAGTGTTGTCATTTCTGAGATGCACAGTCCCTTCTCTTAATTCCAGGGTAACCTCTCATGATGGCGCACCTGGGGGCTGGTGTGGGATAAGTGCTCAGGGAGAATGGGAGGAGAAGCAAACAGGCAGTTCTCCTGATGGAAGCAGTTGATTAGCTCACTGTCAGCCAGAAGGCCAGCAATTTTCCAGTCTCTCCACTGGGCCTGAATCACCTCACTGAGTGGTCTACTGGAGAGGAGAGGAAATGGAATTTATTTTAGCCAAATTAAAGGGAATTAAGGAAAGTGAAGAAAAAAGTTTAAAGCTACACACGAAGATGACATCACATGAAAGCAATTATATTCAATTCAATTCAACAGACATATTTCTAGATCCTACTATTTACCAAACATTGTGTAAGGTTCTGCAGAAGATACACTGATGAGTGGATGAGCAACAGTTGGGAGCCTCAACAGTTTCACACAGGCAGCCATAAATGTGTCACTAATATACCTGTTACAAAAGCTGGTATGGAAATATAAAAGATGGTGGGCAGAAGAAAAGGAAAAGCAATTTCTGACTTGGGTTTGGAAAACACTTCTCAGAGGAAGTAGAACCTAGGGGTCTGGGCAGGCTCCCAAACTGCACCCCTCATCTCTGCTCCATTCTGAAGAAGTTGAGAAATGAAGAGTAACAGTGTGGGGTAAATTATCACCATAATCACTGATGACACTAAACTGGGAGACAACAGTCATGAAGAAACAAATACTTACAGTGGGTCCCCAGAAGTAGGCAGACTTACCACTCACCATGGTAGCCCTCGATGGGACATACCTTGCCATATGGATAGGCTGAACACAGAAGATTTAGGAACTAAGGTCAGTTCTTGCTCTAAAATAAGGTTTGGCCCCCATGGAAGAAGATAGGTAAAGATGAGCTGATACTCATTATTCTTCCCAGAGTTACCAGTGAGAGAAGTCACCCTACCTCCTCAGAGAGAAGCCCAGAGCTACACTAATTAAGCTCCCTCTGAGGTAGGAAATATTAGGACTAGGGAAGAAAGGTTCCCAACATATGCTAGGATCTGAGTGGTGAGAGAGAAGAAAGGGCATTTCAGGCTTACAAATGTGAATTTTGTAAGCTAGCCCTGAGGAGATGGAATTAGGTGACGATTCATTCAGAACACTCTGTGAGTAAAACAGACATAAGTTTAATCATAATTCTTCTTGATATAAACCTAAATTCTCTGACCCTTGATTTCTTCATCTTCAAGTTGGGGCTAAGAGTACCCACTTCACAGAACTCAATAAATAGTAGCTATGATAATTTCTACTACCAGAGCGACTGGACAAGAGGATTTGTTGAATAATCAGAAGCTTTCTTCACAAAGTGATTTGGTGATTTTAAGTTTTATTAATAATCTATTTCTTTCTGATATATCAGCTTGGTCAACCAAATTCCCGGGTACTGGGATTTCTTGAAGTGAACTGGGCCTATTAAACACATTTAGTCCACCATATTTCTGTAGTGTATTAGCATAGGAAGACTCATGTGAATTTGTGGAGCAGGAGAGAAGAATGTTACAGGCAGGTACAAGGAATGGCACAAGAGAGTATAGTATAGGAAGTACAAGACTGGGACCCAGGTTAAGTGAAGTGGTGTGAATGCAAATGAAGACCACCAGGGGACCCGGAGGAGGAAAGAACACTGGGTGTCATTTCATTTCCACTTCCATACTTTTTAGCGCATCTAACTTTTTAAATAGGACCATGCTAGTGAGCCTGAACAAGCTCTCAACAGAACCCTGCCTGTTTCAGGGCCGTAAGTGCCCTTAACTGCATGATTGAACAATCAGAAGAACATCATGACCATGCAATGGAAGATTATTCAGGGGTGCACTTGCTTGGTCTTTTAGAAAGCAATGTTGTGGGTATCTTTGTTATATAAATATGAGCATTTATGGCTATGGAATCATCTTAGGCTGTTGATTACCTGTGTCTTAAGGGAAGGTGAACTATTTCTCCTATTTATGAATGTGCTAGAATGGTAAAAGACATGCATCATACATGTTTATTACAAGACTACCTGACAAACTAGGGTTTTCAAATGGAAATGTTTTTAAGCTTCCTGATGAAGTAGTTGCTTGTAAATGAGCTCTGAATTTAACCATATAAACTTCGGCTCCGTGCCAGTTCAACAACTGACCTCAGAATTCTGTGTCTGGATCTAAGGTTGCAGAATAATTGGGAGGGCTGGTTTGTAGCCATCTAGGTGTGACATCTGACAAGGGGAAAGAAGAGAGCAAAGAGCTAGAATGCCTCTTAATTTTCATCAACTAAATTTTCAGAAAGGAAGCCAAAAGGACTTGTCTGACTGCAATTTAACAGCCTCTAGAAAGGATTATGTAACCATGTAGCAATGAGTTTATCTTTTAAAAATGTATGGTTCTTAGATGTTGAAAATATCACTGCTTGACCACTTAACTCAGCCATCTTCCAAATATGGACTTCCATCCTTTCTATAGTGCGGCCGTCCTACTTGCTTTTAAGACCAAATGCTGAGATTCACTAAGAAGAAACTTTTCACACAAGAGCCTATCTCTACTTCGTGTGATCATATTACTGCTTTGAAAGGCTCTAGGTCAGTATTTTTAGGAAATAACTATGGTAGGGTTTCTTTTTCTTTTCTTTTCTTTTCTTTCTTTCTTTATTTTTTTTTTGAGGATTTTCCCTAGGTCCCAATCCCAAGTAAATCTACCTTTCCCATTACCAAAGAAGCATGAAGATTCTAACATGGTGGCTTAGACTACACTTCCTCTTCATATTTGAATATTTCTTGGTGGGCTTTTCTGTGTTCTCCAATTACAATGATCCTGAAAGAATATTTGCAGTTTAGTTTTCAAGGGCTCAACACATATCTTTGAGAGTTGTGTTATATGATGACAAGAATGACAGATGATTTGAGAGAGAGGAAAAAAAAAAAGACTGACAGATGATTTGGATATTAAACTACTAAACCTAAGTTACACTTAGGTGGAATGTGTGGTTTAGGTGAAATGGTCGTTTATAAGATAAACTTTTATCTTATATAGTTTATAAAGATAATCCTTTGGCAGTCCAAGTCAGACATGCCCTGATTTCATGATGGCATTTGGTATTTAAAAATGGAGTACCACTGAGAAACTTATGTAACATTTCTGATCTTCAGTTTAGTCCTCAGTAAATCGGTATTACAATGTTGCCTACCTCCTAGTATGCTTGTGAAGATTGCATGGGGTGTTGTATGTAAACTGCTGGCAGAGTATTTTGCTTATTTTCCATGCAGTAAGCCTTTAATATGGATTTGGAGTGATTACCTTTGAAAGAGAGAAATAGAAAAAAAAATCTTTGAACTTCATCAAACTTCTCTCTAAACTCCAGATCATGGTTAAATTTCCTGTCGGATGATTGCATACTTTTAAAGAACTCTCTGGAGAAAGTGATACTGCATCTCCTTGTATATGATTTATTTTTCTTTCCTTCCAGGCCTGCCAGCTACAATTTAAGCACTTATTCTCTTTTCCATTATTTCTGGATTGGCACAGGAGCTGATTTAGCATATAATTTATATCTCATGTGTATACAGCATGTAGTGCATATAATTGCTATATATAGTATGTTTATAAAATGCTCATCATGCAATCAAATCCTAAGTCAGCAATTCTCTTTCAAATGCAGCTGCATCCAAATGACTCTATCTCTGGGGAAGGAACTATTTTATTTCCCCCCCACACTCAAGGCCACGTGAAGCTAGGAACTCAAAGAGGAGCTGACAGAGGGCAGTTTTTCTCTGACAGAGAGTGCTTTTTCCTGACGGTAATGCCAGCGCAACCCTTGTGTTTGGTTCTGTCATTAAGGATTAATGTACTTTTGCATGGGTTCCCAGAGGAGCATTTTATGTTTTGTGATTCCCTGTGCGAATTAGGATAGCGCTTTGCAAGTGCCCACCAGATACTCATCTGTTAACCAACAGTAAAATACAAAATAAATGGGTAACCGGAGCAGCTGTGTGAAGTCATGTTCCCTATCATCCAACATTGTGTGGTGTGGTGTGCAAATGAAGCAACAGGGTATGCATTACAGAATAAAGATTTGGTAGAGCTTGTTTTGCCTCAGATCTATAGACTGCATAAATTCCATGTGGACTGAAATTAATGTGGATGAAACTGACCCACAATACATGCAAAATCATGAGTTGATGGGAAAGCACTGTTTTGTTTTGTTTTTTCCTTTTTTTTTTTTTTGGTCTGGACAGAAGTTTCATAACTGTCATCAATTTCTTACAGGATCCACAATTCAAAAATTAAGGACCATATTGAAGACTAAAGCTCAAAATTCATTGAATTCTCTTTATATATAAGTAAACTCATTAAATATTTAATCACATTTTGCCTGGACATGTTTTTTTTTTTTTTTTTTTTTTTAAAGATTTTATTTATTTATTTATTTCACAGCGGGAGAGAGATCACAAGGAGGCAGAGAGGCAGGCAGAGAGAGAGAGGGGGGGGGAAGCAGGCTCCCTGCCAAGCAGAGAGCCCGATGCGGGCCTCGATCCCAGGACCCTGAGATCATGACCTGGGCCGAAAGCAGAGGCTTTAACCCACTGAGCCACCCAGGCGCCCGCCTGGACATGTTTATATGTATCTGTCTTGGCATTCCTTCCATTCAGTTATGGTAACCAAATCCAAATTTATTTTTTACATATTTTTAAAGACTTTATTTATTTATTTTTCAGAGAGAGAGAGAGAGCACAAGTGAGCCGAGAGGCAGGCAGAGGGAGAAGCAGTCTCCCCACTGAGCAGAGAGCCCAAAGTGGGACTCGATCCCAGGATCCTGGGATCATGACCTGAGTCAAAGGCAGATGTTTAATTGACTGAGTCACCCAGGTGCCCCTGTAACCAAACCCTGAAAGCCATTCTAGACATCTTCTCTCCCATAGGTAATCTAGCATCTGGTATTGTCCATGTTACTGACTGAATACATTTCAATTCCATCCACTTTCTCCAACTCCATGAGCTGAGTGTCATTTATGCTATCATCATCTTTCATTGAACAACTGCAATGAGCCCCTAACCCTCCATCAGCACCCAGTCTTGTTTCCTGTCCATCCTCCACAGGGCAGTTAGGGGACCTTTTAAAGATGCAAATATAATTATCTATTTTTCTGATTAAAATGATTTAGTGAGCTCTTTGGGGTAAAGACACAACTCCTGCATGGTCTGGCCCTTGCTTATGGGTCCCACTATATTACACACACCTGTCTGTTTTCTCTACTCCAGCCAGAATAACCTTTTAATCCTTCATATGTGCCATGTCTTCCTCTGCCAAAGGGTCTCAGCATGTATGGTTCCCTCTGCCTTGAGTACTCCTTATTTTCTTCATCCAGTCAACACTACTAATGCTTTGTATCTCCATGAAGTAAATGTTACTTTAGTAAAATCTTTCGTGATTAGGTCATGATTAGGTCACTTCCACTTTTATGCATGTTCATGGAACCACATTTCTTTATTGCAGAGCACTTATCACAACTATAAGATTTTATTACTCTGTGATTATTTGATAAGTGTGAAACCTCTCAGTGGGCAGAACTTTGGTGGATATTCACTTTATGTGAGAACAAAAGTTCCCTGACATAGAATATATACGGATTATTGGCTGCAAGGAATTTAAAGAAAAAAAAGGAAATCCATTGCAACAAGATGGTCTGGGAAAAGACAAATGTATGAACTTATGAGCATGGCCAAAATGCGAAGAGCATTGTGTTGTATGTTAAAGTTCATCAGAAAGCATCGCCACGGAAGGGGCACAAAACAACCACTTGATAACAGCCATTCTGTCACTGGCCACTCCATTGCTGGTACAATGGGTTCAAGAAGACCAGTATCTATCAGCTATGTATGGATCTTATGGCATGGGCTTTCATTCTCCAAGACTGATAGAGCTACGGACACTGTCAAAGTTTTAACTTAAAAGCAACAGAAACCAAGGTCAAGTCCCTAATATGGAACTATTGCTCAAGGAGACTATCCAACTACTTGGGACATGATGTCTGTATTGTACTTCTTCTACCTTGAAAGGGGAAACTATTTTCAGTGAGAGGTTATTAAGCCATAAAAAAAGCATAGCTAAGGATGCATGCAGAACTGAGGAAATCTAGAACATAAATATACAAATCTAGAATAGGTAGTAGCAGAAGGAGAGAATGACAATAGTATCAGTGAAGGACTCAAGGTCAGCTATGGTTTGTTCCATCAGCCTTCCTTCTGTATATTTCCCTAGGAAAAAAGACTATTCAAAATCTTGGAGCAAATATTTCTAGCAGAGTAAACTCAGCACATGAAGCCACTAGATCCAAACGGTATAGGAAATAGACTGTGGCAGATACAGGAAAGCTGCTTTGTCCAAGGGACCCCCCCCCATCCACAGGAATAGTTCTGTGATTCAGGGGTACAAAGAGGGACAATTTGCTTCAAAAGGGGAAAGCTTTGAAAGGTTATCTAGCTCAAGAGTCCTAAAGGATCAGAGAAAGTTCTTTGTTGCAACTGCCTCACAGTTCAGCTTCTCCTGTTCAGCACTGCTTTGTTTTATCCTTCACAGTTGTTACCAAGGATCCTCTCCAGCAAAGCCCCTACACGCATTTTTCAGATTTGTGGTGTCTGCTTCCTGGAGCCCCCGATATTGTGTTATGATCCCAAGAGGAAATTCAGCTACTCTTAAGTATTTGGTATTTACTTGATTTTATGGGGAGGCAATCAGTATGTACTTGAGGGTGACTTAAAGGTGTTTTTGGACAATTTTGTAGGGTCAAAACCATGTGAGTCATTGAATTAAGGCTCACTGATAAGGTGTTATTGGTTGAACTGTGTTCCCTAGAAACTTATATATTGAAGTGTCAACCCCCAGTGCCTACGAATGCCAGCAATGTCTGCTCTACATAGAGCATCAGACCTAGGTTGGGACCATTGCATATTCTCCTGCCAAAGTCATTCAAAGCTGTCTGTGGCAGAAAAAGAAGCCCAGTATTTAAATGGAACTGGACATTCTGAAAATTATTTTCTCATCCTTGAGGCTGTTCAGAAAGATTTAATGAGTGATTCTCCCTGACCTCTTTGCTCTCCTTCCATCCCTCCTTTCTTCCATTTATTTAGTCTTCAACTAAAGCATGGAACTAGTCCATTTGTGAAGTGCTGCCCTTGAGCCGGGAATGCAACAATGGAGAAGACTGACAGCTCCTTGCTTTCATGGGATTTTTTTTTCCTTATCGCTATTCTTTTTTCTGTTCTCTCATAATTACCCTTTCCCAACTACCACAGGAGGAAACTGATTATATATAACTTATTAAGGCTTGTCTACACTGGGTTGGTGGAATGCATATGTGGTCTTATTTCCTTTTGTTTGCGTAAAGTTCTTCCTCTCTTTGTTTTCTTATTTTAGCAATTTTCTTTCCATGGATCTTGTTTCCTGCCCCCATTTCTAGTCTCAGCATAAACTTATTACAAAATCAGACCATGTGTCAAATGTCCAGGAGGTCCCAATGTTGTTATAAGTACATAAGAAACTATGCTTATATAATACAGGTAAGACAGGTAACACAATTATTACCCACATCCTGAAAAAAGCATATCTGGGGTTCACCTTCCACCTGTGTTCAGCGTAGGGGCTAGATGAGGTCAGCAGTTGGTCTCTGGTCTGTCTTCTGGCTGCACATGAGAATCACCTTGGGGGCGCTGAAGACCCATCAGTGCTTGAGCTTCACTCCCAGAGACTTTACTTAAGTGATCAAGAGTGGGACCTGAGGATTGGTATTTTGTAGAATCATCCCAGAGTGTCTTGACTGTATCCAGGGTAGAGAATCACTGGCCTGGATCATTTCTTTAGGTCCCTTCTAACTTTAACAGTTCAGTCACCCCTAAATGTAACCTTTATACAAATAGATGCTAAGACTGTTACTGTGTTGAAGGCTCAAATTTCATCTCCACAGCCCTAATGTGGTTAATTGGCTTTTGTGGTGAGGATTTCCCACCCATATGGTGAAGATTTTGACATGGGGCTGGGTGATGCTGCCACTTAACCATCTGCTGAAATAACTTTTCTCTCTGCCTCCTACTCATCTCCAATCCACCCTCCACACACTTGCCAAGAATGATTACTTTTAGAAATCCAATCTGATTGTTTCACTCCTTTCTGTGCTGCTCCCCTTCAGTGATTGCTCTTTCCCTCTGGATTAGGTGCAAACTCCTTGGGTCAGTCACACAAGAAACTGCCCTCCTCTCCCCACGTAGGATATTCATATGTATATACTCTACGTATTTCAATGTTATTAAACTTTTTAAAGTTTTTTACATACATTAGCTTAGTGAAGCCTCCAAGCAACCCTATGAGTTAGACACAGTTGTTCTCCATTTTATCCATTTAGAAATCAAGACTCAGAGAGGTTCAATAACTTCCTAATGACACACAGCTAGCATTTCAGACTTCGGATTCTAAGTCTGACACTTTGATCCCAAATGCCGTGTTTCTTGACCCCTAAGTTTTGTGATCTCCCTCACATATCCCATCAAGGATCATTTGTTGTTCTATTATGAATGCTCATCCTTCACTAGATCCTCAAATATGATTAATATCTATGATCTTTTATGATTCCGCTGAGGTGTTTTCTCTTTGAGAAGCAGTCCCTCAGCCCTCACACTGCGCTCTACACTGAGTACCTTTCCTCTTCTGTCCAGGCACCTTGTCTCAACATCTCTATCCTGGCATTTATGCACGGTCCCATAATTTTATTTTTATGTATCTCCTTCAAAGTGGGATGAAATCCACCCTGTGAAATCTGTGAGGGCAGGGACTGTGTCTCCTACCTGTGTGCTGTTATCATCCCCCACAGTGGAGAGTGAAGTCCCTGACATGGAATGTTCTTAGATAAAGTAGCCATATAATTTGTCATCCAACCCATGGGTGAAAGAAGCATTATTAACATCTGTCCAGGGATTATAGCTATAAACTTGGATGTATGGTTACCTTATTTTACTGTTTCCTAAGATGACTTCCCCTGTCACCCCTTGATCTTAATGATCAAATTCTGACAATACAGATATTGACTTACCTTTAAGTAAATGTCTTTATTTTGCAAGAAAGATTGCACAACTTCTCCAAGATATGAGTGCTTGTAATTTCACAACATCTATACTTTTGCTTACAGCTAGGGTTAAATTAAGAATCAGTAGCTATAGATAGAACTGGTATCTCATTAAAGGGGATCGTATTTAGTTAGTGGTGACAAATCACTGGCATTGTTAAGAGAAAACTCATGAAATTGGTGGTCTTACAGTAAAGTTAACTACTGACTGACACGGTTTGAGGATTGATGATGTTTCTCTCTTTCCCTTATTCCTGCTGGAGGAAGACCAAGGAATAATTCTGCAGCTCTTTGGTACCTTGTTTCTGAGTCCTTCAAGGGGAAACCAGTGGATAATCTGACAGGTCCTCATTTAATCATTAACAAGATGGTGACTGGGGCTTGGATGTCTAGGATTGACTTCCAGTTCCACCACCTGTTATCTGTGTGATCCTGGGTAAATTATTTAATGTGCCTGAATTTCTTCACCTTTAAAATACTATAAACCTACCTCATCTAGTTACCATGTTGATTAAGTTAATATCTAAAACTACTTAGATCAATGCCTGGCATTTGGTTATATAGAAGTACATGGTAGATAAAGACATGAGCAGGGTCATTTGGACGTAAAGACCATGCACATGTGGAAAGCCCTCTCCTCTTGTCTATGAAATGAGCAGGTATTCATTGGCTGAGCTTCCCCAACTCTCATACATTACACCTACTTATTATTTCCCTCCGCATTTGGGAGAGTGTTGCTATCACTATAACTTTTTGTATCATCAGGACTCTGGTAGGTGATATAATCCTGAGGTTTTGATTCAAGCTGAGGAAAAAGGAGGACCTGTAGTCTGAAGTTTCATCTATGTATCAGGAGTGCTATGGACAGTGGGCCAGCTAATAAAGCAGGGTGCTGGGGTGCCTGGGTGGCTCAGTTGGTTAAGCTCCAGCTCTCGATTTTCTCTCGGGTCATGATCTCAGGGTCCTGGGATCGAGCCCCGTGTTGGGCTCCACACTAAGCCTGGTGTCTGCTTGAGATTCTCTTTCCCTCTCCTTCTGCCCATACCCCCACTCACATGCTCTCTCACTCTCTCAAAATAAATAATAAATACAATCTTAAAAAAAAAAAAAGAGGTACTTTTATTCTCTGTGTGCACATTCTTCAGGATTCTTTGGAGAATAACATCTTTCCAGTATGGAATTTCAACATTCTTTGTGCCTTTAAACAACTTCCATATATATCCTTCACATTGTAATAGTTTAATCATGGTACATCATCACAAAGGAAGTAGCCTGACTGGATACGATTGCTTGTCAACATGTTCAGCAAAGGGTGAGAGTAGGTATCAGTGCTTCCCAAAGGAGAAGATGCTGGCTTATCTGGAAGGATCAGTGAGTGGCCCAAGGAAGGACAGTGACAAGGAAGGGAGTCCCATGGGCAAAGATACAGTCAGATAAGTGATCGTGGTCAGCACCATGTGAAGCATTCTGGGTAGCAGCAGCAGGAGGGAAGGATAAAGTTGAGATCGACCATGAGGCTAAAGGGCTGGTTAGAGGTCAGTCCTCTTTCTGATAAGCAAAAAGGAGTCCTTTAAGCCAAGGTGTGGCAAGCCTGGATTTGCAATGCTGATAGATTTCCACGGACCACTGGCATGGGAGCAGGTAGGCAATGCCAGTGATGCCTAGAATGAGGACCGGCTTCTTTGGAAATGGAATCCAAACCTAGTTGTCTGAAGTGAAGGAACCCAAACAATGCCCTAGAGAGGAGGCTACCTAAATGTCATCCATCCTGACCGACTGCAGCAGAAACCAACACGAACTCACGGCACTGGATCCTGGGCTTTCTGCCCGAACTCACTCTAAGGCAACAGAGGCTGTATTTCTGTGACTATTCCCAGGCAAGCCTGTGCTGCTGGCATCATCCCCATGTGCCCTGGGGGCAAATTTAGCTGGGTTTTGAATGTGTGAATGCCCCATTATAGCTGAATGTCTGAAAATCTCTCTCTTCACAAACATGCCCTGAACAAACGGAATCTGTTCTCAATAGGAAATAACTGTGCCACTGGAGTTGGCACGGCGAAGTTGGAAAGTGAGCGAGGTACAGCCCCGCTGCCTACCAAGTTGCCTCTTCCAGCTTCTTGCTAAAGGCCCCTTGGCTTCTCTCTCCTCCACAAGCCAGAGGGGAAATGCTGTGCATTCACATTCACAACTCCAATTGTTTCCAATTAAACTGCCCCAGGAGCTGCATTACCTCAGCTAACGTTTCTCAGTATTGTGGCACTCTGTAATCGAGAGGTTTCAAACAAGATTCCCTAAAGACAGGCATTATTCCTTCCTCTGCTCCGAAAGACAGCACTTGCAAAGTTGCCATTGTGTTCCCCACAGAAAGTGTTGCTTTGTTTGGTTTCATGAAACTGGTGGGTGGGAAGAACATTCTGGCAACAAAATAGAAAAAACATCTAGAAAAGAATCGTCTGCAGCACATCCCTGAAAGAGCTGTATTGAACTTCCTTTTATGCTCAGGACCTGAGAGGAACTTCTGCTAAGCAGGTGACCATGCTGGCCTGGCTTGCGAGCAGGAGCCCAGGAGAGGAGGTAATAATAGGACATGGATTGTCACCAACCTGAGATTAAATCATGGCTTTGTCACATACTGTTTGTAGCAAATTAGACAAGTCACTTAAGTCCCCCCAGCGCATTTTCTCCACCCTCACAGAAGTGTGGTTGAAAATATAGCATGCTATGATAAATTGCTTTACAAAATATAATGAACTCTTCAACTCTAAAGGTTCAAAATTATTTAATATAAGATTGAAGAACATAGTCTTTCTTTAGCTTCTGGTTCCATTAATTTATTCAAAAATAATTGAAACTTATTATGGGTTCAAAATAATCCCCCAAAAAAGGAGCCCACCAGAGGAATAAATAACCCAACCCGACTCTTTCCTCCATTGAACTTCTTGTTCCAGCCTCCAAAGGCAAAAGAGCCCGCTGATGAAGTACACATGTGTTAGCTCCCAGGGTGCTGGGTCGGGCTGAGAAGAGACGATTGTGAATGGGAAGTGGCAACTGCAAGGGGTGTTCCTAAGGGAATGTGTCTTTATTTTAAAGGCAGCGGAAGCTTCCAGCCTTAGAATCCTTTCCCTAAGGCTCCCCTGGTTCTCATACTGACGTGCACTTCTCCAGTACACATGCTTTGGGTTCTGAGTCCTTGGGTTTACAACCTGGATCTACAATTTGTTAGCTGTATGACTGTGAGCTTGTTTAATCTCTCAGTTTAATCTCTCAGTTTCCTCATCTATAAAATGGGAATAATAGGAGTAAGTTTTGATTAGGATTACCGAAGGGATTAAATGTCATATTTCATTTAAAACATTTAGAAAAGTGTCTGGCAAATAGGCGGTATCAAAAAAACACTTACTCTCCTAATTCATATTAGTGACATTTCAAAGAATAGAGAATCAAAGTTGAGAGACTTTTCCAAAAAGTCACACAATTAGTCAGTGTCAGAACTGAGGGAGAGAGATTCCATTATAACCCACCAACTCTAATACCAGTAACCTACACGTTCCTATAAACTCCTTGAGGGCAAAGATTAGGTCTTAATCATTTTGCGTTCAAGAAGCCATCATAGTACACAATTTTTGCTCAGTAAATGTTTGATGAATGAGTGTATAAAGCACTATGGCAGAGATACAGAAGTAATTACTGAAGGAGAAAGGAGAGCTTCCCTTGCTAGCCTAAAATTCTTCTCTCTTATCCTATATAAATGGTTCTATAAATAACAAAAGGTAAGTTGCCTTCTTCAAGAAAGTACTGAGATTTAGTAATAAATTGTAAACAACTGACATATTGTAGACTGAGGTCCATTACTTTGGTTGAAATATTTGAGTGACCTTTTCTGAAGTCCTCCCCTCCCCCATCCCATATATATTGGAAGGAGAGGTGATCTGTAACTTGTAGGAACTCATTAGAGTCAATGTTTTCCAAAGTCTAGGGGTTTTGTTATTGTTCTGTAGAGGAATTGATGTACTATCCAATGCGCTTTATTCATTTCATCTCGCATTGACTATACGGATAGCCTGGGGCTTCTCTGAGAAAATGGAGACTGTAAGTGTATAGTCAGAGTTGTGACCTTAATGTCTTACTTGCATAGGAAATAAGACAGGAGTCTTAAATAACCAAAATAAGTTAGTCATCTTAGGTTAGAATGGTCTTAGAGTAAATTTTGTTCATAGTTTGATGTCAATAAATCCATAAGGAAAAACAGACTAGGAGTTAGAAGACTTGGGTCATATCATCGACATTTGGTTGGCTAGGGCAATTTCGCTAAACTGTAAAATGAAAATAATAACTTGCCTTGTCACCCTCTCAGGAACATCATTAGAATCAGGTGCAATTTTATCCTGTACATGCTGTGAATAATATAAAGAACAATGCAAAAACCAAAATTTCTGTTTGCAAGAAATTGACAATTATACACTGTTTTCCCTATATGGTGCCTTTGGTATTCACCAAGTCTTCTTTCTTCCATTTGGTCAACGTTTGCCTCCATGCCTGGATATATAGAAAGGCCCTCATGTAGAAAAAAGGAATGCTTGCCTTCCATTCCCATCTAGATTTGGGGAGATCTTAGCAGATGGTAATAAAATTTTGGAACACTCAGAGTTTTCAACTGCATTCCAGAAAACATGGAGCCACACAGTGCCTCTAATTCACTTTGAACATTTAGTCAAAATAAATATTTACTAGGCAGGTTCTAAGAGCCAGGTTCCGCATTAGTCAAGTGGTTTCTAAATACATATTAATAAAAATGTCGTCTTTCCCAAGAGAGTTCATGGTTTATTACAGGAAAATGAAGGGATTAACAGTAAGAGCTTTGAGTAAGTAACCCGATCCTCTTTCCCCAAGCCTCCATTTTTGACATGTGTTAAATAGAGATAATTGCATCTACCATTTAAGGTTGCTGTGAAGATGAAAGAATCTTGATAATTATAAAGCTCTGAGTACAGTGTCTGTCACAAAAGTGCTCAGCCAGCGATGGCTGTTTTTCTTAGGAAAGGCATGTACAGAAACAGATCTTGCTGTGCCATTTGCTCCCCAGTGACAGAACGGAGGTGTCTTTACCCATTTCCTTTCAATGTCCAGGAGTACAGGCACTTTTTGCTGTATAACCAAATACTAAAATGTCAGAGACATGAATACGATGTTGTAAATGTTCCACAGAAGGAAGAAGAGTAGTCTTTTTCTTCAGTAGGAAGTAAGCAACTTCACCTCTGCAGGCATGGGCTACCTGACTCAGGCACTCTGTGCCTTCTTCGGAGACTAAAATTCACTGTGGGCCTTAAGTGTTAAAGTGCTATAGGAGAAAACATTTCCAATTTTTCCTAAAAATTCCCCCGAATTGTTGACAGCTCTCCATGAAAATGAATAAACCAAAATATATATGTATATATATTTTGCTGTTGAAAACAGTACATTTTTCAGAGACAGTAACAGAAAAAAGATTGACACCATGAAATTTTAAGACTTATGAATCTTATGGCGTATAATCAACTTATCCCTAAAGATTTTTTTTTTTTTAGTTTTCAAATAGATGGATTTTTTTGTGCCAAGAATATGGATTTTAGTTTTCACCTCTTTCAATCATGGTGGTTAATTTGATATGGACTTAAGGGTTTTGTTTTGCAGTTTTAGTTAACCAGTGAAAGAGTGGATAGACAATGAATTCTGGAGAAATCTAGAAGTTGGAGGAGCCACCATGGGCTACGGAGGGGCTGCAGAAGGTTTCCAAAAGGATGCAGGCTGTGAACTGCGTTTTAATGAACTATCAGAACATAGGTGGGTAGGAGCTGAAGGGCAGGAAGGTTTCTCACAGAGTAGGTTAGGTGAGCCTAATGTTAGAAATGCAAGGAAATGCTGGGCTAGGAGTGTCAGCTACAAGGTCAGCTTCAAAAAATTGACCATGCACCTCTTTGGGAGCACTTATTCATTGAGGGCAAATATGGAGGAGAATTATTTTGATGGAGACATTCCGGGAAACAGCAATAGAAATATGGATCATGTCTTGCAGCTCACAGGTGTGGCCCTATAGAATGGAAGAATCCGGCAGTTTTACAAATCACTAGAGTCCCTTCTTCAAGACAGAGTTGCAGCTTGATCATAGTTAGATGGCAATCACTTGGCCTCTGCTGCTTGCAAGTGCATCTACAGTCCATTCATAAAGTTCTCAAGTAACCTGTGCAATGGAGTCTCATGTACACAAGAATGAGGCAGATGCAATTTTCCTGTTGATGGATATGAGAGCATCTACAGTACAGCTGTGTCTAGACCTCTGAAAGACATGACTCCTTGCTTCTCCCTGGGACCTGTCATGATGAAAAATTCCCAATGAGTCCATAAATTCTACTAGTTCTGCATGAAAAAAAGAACCTCAGTGCAAGTTAAGGGACTATTTTGGATCTCAGGTTCTGCCTGATTTTTCTTCAGAATTAGAAGTGTTTCTAAAATGGAACATTTGGGAGAATTATTTTCCCAACGACATTTTGGGGTGTGTATAATATATTACTTGAAAAGAATCAAAGGTGAGGAAGAGAGTTAACACTTAGGGAATGCTTGGAAATATACAAAGACTTTATGTACATTTCACCTTCATAACAATCCTCTGAAGTAGGCAGAGTTATGCCTTACAGAGTAAAAGCATCACAAGGGCTGTAGTTGTCTGTTTTGTTCCCTCAAGTGCTTAAAATAGTATCTGTCATGTGCTAGATGCTCAAGAAATATTTGTGAAATAAAAATTGAGTTGAATCTTGTCCATGAAGAAATAGTAGTAAAGAACAGTTAAGTCTATTTCCTAGTACTGCAGAGCTATTATAGGCTAAGTATGGTGCATATAGGAGGATCTGAGCATAGTTTTATCTGACTGTAAGTCACAGGATTTGTCAACTATATCACAATACCTCTCCATGATGACATTTGTATGAAAGAAAAAAAAACCTATGCAATTCTCAGTAAGGTGGATGTTACTAATTTAGAGTGGGAATTTATCTAGGAAGCAGATAGTGCTTCTGATCCTTCCTGGATTATTCTACAATTGAATCCTCTCTTGATTCAGAATGGGGAGAGATTTTACCTGAATATTGGTAAGCTGCCTTAAATCCTTTTTGGAACAAGGATGAGTAAACAGAAATACAAATAATGCTGAGGATACACTGTGGTTTCATTTTCACTCCAACAGGTATTTACTAAGTGCCCACTCTGGAATTTTGCTTTGGGTACCATAGCCTTGGGGATCAGGGACACAGTAGAGAAAGGATACAATTCCTGCCTGAATTAGTGCTCAGATTTATTCTAGGTGGGAAGATGAGTCAAATCAGTGTTTCCTAAACCTGGCTGTATATAGGAGATTGTTAAAAAATACAGAATTAAACTATCTGGGGTTGGGTCTGAGAATTTTTGTTTTATCAACAACCTCAGATCATTCTGATTCAATATCACATTTAGGAAACACTGAATTAGATGCACACTCAAATCCATTCCAGGTTTGGAATTTTATGATTTTCTATTATTCTACAGGTGTCCCACAAAAATAGAAGAAAAAAAAAAGAGGTACATGTTTCTGCCAGCAGAGCATTGCTCTGAGAGGGAATGCTAGGGCAAAAAGGAGGAGAGCTGTTAGAAAGGATGAAGTCTGGTCTGGAAAGTCATGGGCAGCACTGGGCCAGCACCAGGCTAAACCCGGAGTGACTTAGGCCAGAGATAGATTGCCTAGGCTCTTCAGGTTTGGCTAACTTGGTGTGAGTTGGACTAATTATGGAAACAAAGCCAGCCTACTTGCTTGCATTTTTATTCTTTCCTATTTAGAAAAACAGAAAATCATTATGTATGTCTGTGCCCTACCACCAAATGCAACTGCTTCCTTTTTTTTTTTTAAAGATTTTATTTATTTATTTGACACAGAGAGAGAGAGAGATCACAAGTAGGCAGAGAGGCAGGCAGAGAGAGAGGAGGAAGCAGGCTCTCTGCTGAGCAGGGAGCCCAATGTGGGGCTTGATCCCAGGACCCTGAGATCATGACCTGAGCGGAAGGCAGATGCTTTAACCCACTGAGCCACCCAGGTGTCCCTGCTTCCTTTCTTTAAAGGAAAAGAACTCTACAAAAACTGCTGTCTGTAGACCAAGGCATTTAAATAGGAGTCAGTTCTTTATCACAGAAAACCAGGATTAGTGACTATTGAGGGTTATATACTAAAAAAAAAATCTTTTAATCTTCGTGTATGTTAAGATTACTTCATAAGCACTGAAAGATCAGAGAAATAGTTGCTAATATTTTACTATATACAATAATGACATTTGTTAATATTGTTAATAAGTATAGTTGTTAACATTTATTAATATTCCCAGGCACTATGTTTTGAAATATTTTCCACAACTGATTTAATCTTTGTAACAACTTTATAAACTAGATTCCTTTTCAAACTCCATTTTATTGATGAAGAAACTGAGGTTTATAGAGATTGAGTTCCTTGAAACATCCAGCTGACAAGTTCAGGGCAAAAATTTCAGCCTACTTCTGTTTGAATCCTCAGCCCATGTTTTTATTTATTTATTTATTTATTTAAAGATTTTATTTATTTATTTGACAGAGAGAGAGAGAGAGATCACAAGTAGGCAGAGAGGCAGGCAGAGG